>JAEUYN010000438.1:0-58531 GCA_018257835.1 Euura lappo | reverse complement strand
ATTATACTACATTTACAGTACATGGGTCTGCGTAACAGAGACGGGATGCAATGGGCCCAATCTAATTACTATTTACAAATGAGGGACCTAAAATCTAGCAAATTACATATCAAGCTTAAACTACGTCCGGTGGATATACTCATAATAAATTGATCATGGCGTTGTTCAATCGACGGCAAAGATATAATATTATATGATATAACTTAACTTTTAGGTGAAGTAATGAGTGTGCAATCATTTGTGCATTTATAAATACGAAGAACATAATGACTTAAATGGTGAAAGAGAAGTAAAACATGACCAAGTTCGAAGCTTCTAATAAGAGAGACTAAAGTCAAGAGCGTTCAATTTCGGCTGAATTCTCGACAGATTTACGGCATGAGATCACGGTATTAACTTTGAATTTATCCTTTACTCTTTGATATAACAGTAATTCTAAATTAGGATATTAATCAAGGAACCCGCAATAAATGAGATATTATTACCAAGACAGTTGAGGAGATTTTAGATCCCTCAAATATTGAATGACATCAAAATTTCACGCTTTCCATAATATAAATACTGCTTTCTGATGGATTTCTTTCTGTAAAGGTTCAATTGTTATTTTTGATATAATTATTTTTGCGTTTTCTCTTAAACAATGTTTACACGTAACTTTTGAATACGGATACAGATAATATATTATACTTCTCAGGCACTACAGTAATTTTAGATTCAGCCTATGCCTCACGTGTGTATCATAAGGACGAAAAAAATATCAATTTGTGCTTTAGAGTCAACCGTTTCGGCGTTTCCTATTCTTCTGAATTCATCAAATCATACAATTCTTCTTTCAGATCAATCAAAAACTTCATATAAACCTCGGGGAATTATTTTGAACGAGTTGTAAGTGGTTTCTAAATTCATAACTATAATTGTTTCAAGTTATGCTGGAGGCGCAGGCTGTTACAGGGTAACACACTAGTACGTGATACACAATACAATGACACTTGGCTTGATATAAGTTTAACAATTTCTTGTAATTATGGTTGATAATGCTGGTGTGGTTGCATCTGCGTTTATCTCAAAAGAACAATTTGAATTAAGCTATATTCCATTTCCTCTACTGTATCAGCTCTCTTACTCATTTTTATCAATTCAGTGATTGTGTCTGATGAAATAATCCCACACTAATCAGCTAAGCTGTTTCAATTTGTTCTCTCGAAAAGTGCAGGCAATTGGATGTGTTGTCATGAGTCGAGATATGCATTTATGAGGGACACACTCGCCGGAATTAGCTCTTCACGTATATTTATATATATATCTAGATAATTTCAGCTACTTGAGCCTTTGTCTAACAAAATGCTAGTTTGTTCTAACGAAGACTAGACAATTTTACTCGACAGCTCAGCTATGTGAGTTCAAATTCACTGGACAACAAGCATATGCTGTCACAGATTACACTGGCATTGTTTGACAATGTTGAGATGTTTCGAAATATGTCTAGGCTTTATGCTCCGAGAGGAAGCTGTCAATTAAAGGTGTGCAAGTAGTACGCATATTGTGCTTCGCAGCTGATGTGCGAAATAATGTAAACGATAAAAGAAACAAACAGGCTGAAATTTAGGATAAAATCAATTGCTTCTTAGTGTAAAATATTAAAAAATAATTGATCGGAATTGGTAATTATTCAATATATATATAAAAAATACTCTTTGCTTCCTCCTGGGGCATAAAGATTTGTTATTTTATTTCAGATTTGTAGAATATGAGCAGACAATACAACGCGAGTTATTGTGCCTATATCTGAAATATGTAACTTATTCACAATCAATCGGAAACAGACAATGGCTATAAGGTCTCACTAGATTGTTCATTGCGCAGCAAAAATATTATCATTATTAATAATTATTGTATTTCTTTAATTTAAGTGTAAAACCATCCGATTGATAATAGTGTGCATCTACTGTGAAATACTACGATAGCTATACCGAAAAGTGTTTCTTTCCCAGAATGTAGCCCCCTGCATCATAAAAATTCTATAACTTTAGCAAATAAATAATAATAATATTGTAATGAATATTTCGTTGTTGCATTAAGATGTATTATCAATAATTTTTTTTCTTTCCTCTTTGTAATTTGAATAAAAAGATATTTTCTTCTTAAAATACTGTTTGAAAAATTAGCTATTCTTTAAACTGCGCAATGGAGAAAGCGCAACAAGTTTTTTTTTCTTTTTTTTTTTTAACATCGAACATTTCTTACCGTATAAGTACGTTACAAATTAATGATTCCTAACCATTTATATTATTTTATCCTGTATTATCCTAGGTACTCAAGCAATGTTCGACTTTTGCCCAGTTTTATATCAGCAAACACGAGTAATTTTACTACCAAAAACAATGATCAATCATCAAACGTAATAATTATTACAATAATTGCTAACAGCTGAGTCAGTCGCCTGTCCTTCTGTAATTCGTCGTCAACTTCTGCCCTGTCCATTTTATTGAAACCGTTACTTCGTAGATCCATCGTCGATACTCGATACTAGAAAAAAAAGTCCCAACACAATCGACAATAAGATATTGATCTCATTGCTATTGATATACCAGCAGTTTATTCATCGATGGATTACTAGCGACAAGGACAATACAATACGTACAAACATTCACAGACAACTGCAGGTTTTATATATATAAAAAAAATCTACATAACTCGTCGCTCAAACCGGGCAACATGTGTCGTGTGTATATATACAGGCTACAACATACAAATATTATTTAACTTGTTAGATTTTTCTTCTTTTTTTTTTTGTGCTACGCAATATATTCACTTATCAATATAACAATATGTAAATATACGCGTATGTTACATGCGCATACATGTACACGTACATATTCGTTTTCGTTTATATATATAACCATTTATTTATATTATATTTTATTAATAATATATCTCATATAGACTATTTATTTACTTTTATACTTTAATTTTTACGTACATACTAATATCTACTGTATATCTTCTCTCGTGTATATTTTAGCAATACAGTTGGGTGGGTGTTCTGCCATAGTTGAAATGATTGTCCATTCAAAATTTTATATGGACATTACCACAAAATTTCAACAAATGACGGAGATACACGTTTTCATTTTCACATGAGTTTGAATCGTCTAAAATGAAAGTATAATTTTGATTAATTTTTAGATTTGTCATATAGTAGTAGTTTTCCTAATCTGATATATTCACCAACCACAGCAGACTACCGAATACACTGTAATAATAATGTTAGTGTATTAATAAGGTACACCGATCACAATTTATTATTTGAAATTCCCCGAAATATCTTTCGCTCTTCCAATACAAAAGTTCCGTCAAAAATATCTTTCCTTTTTCTTTCAATTGCTATTAATAATCAGGATCTTTGATCCAGTTTTCAATCACGACCAGTTCGATGTGAAATTCGAAAAATCAGGAAAGCTCCGCCATATCCATCTTGGCAAGACGATAAGCGATATTTTTTAGCTCTATTGTTTTTGGGCATGATTCATTGCGTGCCTAAAAGAAAAACGAAATCGTGTCCCGTATTTTGTCGTGTGATCGTTTGGATTTTTTTCAGCTTCTCTGCAGTTTTAACTGGTTGTGACAAACACTGGAACCACCATAATTCTGTTTATGGTAATCCTGGCTTTTTCTTGCTTATACTTTCCAACTGTATACGAAAATGTAGGATTGTCTAATCTGGATGAAATCAATAGTGTATGTGAATTTAATAAATTTGGAAATCATGATAAATTCGTCACGTCAATATCGATAATGATTGGCTGTTCAACCGCATTGTTCATTGAACATTATTCGCATCGTATTGTGATCAGAATAAAATTTCAATAATCAATTTCGAAACCTTAACAGCTTATGAAGTCGGTAAGATTTGATTGGTGACTTAAAATCGTACGACAATTTTTTCATCGAAATTAAAAAATTGGAAAAAACATATAAATTCGCCTCTACAAATGATTTTTCATTCATTGAGTATTAACGCGGTATTTTTGTCTAAAAGATCAAATCGTGGCTTCAAATACACAGTGCAGTGACAATTGACTGTCCCAATTGACATTCTGTAAGGGTGCACCGTGTCGTATAATGATCGGATCAAAAGATTGAAAGTTTATAAGTAAATTCATGTCGTACGAAAAAGCATATAGCTGTACATAGTATGTATTATGGTAATCACTAAATCATAATGGGATTTTGCAAGAGTAGAACAACAAATTACACGATCTTTATCTCTTGCAGAACCAAGGGAATAATTATGTATCATGTATTGATCGATGTTAGACTCAGATGGCAAGTTCGTCGTCTGAGCGAAATGAAAATGGTAATTTACGACACTGGCTTGGCACATAGAAATTTTTTAAAATTTTCTTATTATTTTCATTTTTCTTTTTTACTCTCAATTCTTGCCTCAATATGCAAGTACCGAAAATACTTACGTTGGTATTACTTAACAATTTCCGCGCAGTTATTACGAAGAAATACAGATTCTACTCTAATCTACTTTTTTTCGTTATTGTTAATTAATTATTTTTTCTATACTAAACTACCAAATGAATAAAAAAAAAAAGGCCAAAACCCCCGACAGTACCAAAGGAAATCCTGATCGATGATAATTACCGGAAATATCGTCACCTCGATCATAAAACGAAGAAGAAAAAAAAACGATTATTGTTCTCAAGTATTAATATACTTTTTGTAAAAGTTTGTACGAAGACGTGTTCAAGCCACGATAACGACGGAAGTTTCCGTTTATAGAAATAAAAGGAAAAATAATCCGTTCCGGAGGATTGAATAAACTGCACTGATTTACGCGATAAAACCGAGGCTTTCATTTCCCCATATACAGGCATAATAAACGTGGAATTATATCGTAGATGTATATGTATAACGTCGCTCAGCTAACGCTTGAGGCATCTGCGTCAAACACGTGTTTTTATACAATTATTTCGTTAGGAAATATTTTTTTTTGTGTCAATCAATGATATTTGAACAGAACAGGCAGTCGGAAAGCGGCACACGCCGTATTTACTGATAATCGAAACTTAAACTAGTGTTCCGATTTATTGGGTCGACGGTGTACATCGATGATTTTTTACCCCCCGACCAAAAACCTCACCGACGACCTCATCGGATATTGCACTGTCTTCCTGCTGCCCTGCCTGTCTGTCGAGTACGTCACTTGGAGGATGAGCCCTTCACGTGATACCGTACGTCGTTAGACTCGCAGCGAGCTTTTACTCTGGCTTCAGACGGTGCCATTGGACGATGGTTTGCCTTGGCTTGGTGATCATGTCCTGCCAGTGTTTTGTTTCGGTCGCACCACTTCCGCTTTTACCTGTAACGACGATTAATGATTCGGTTTCGTCGTCATTTTCGATTAGAACATAGGATCTTCATTCGGTTCATGTGACATCTCGAAGCTGAGTTTGAATTATTCGGAACATTCACAAGGATTTGGTTGGTGTGTTGAGAAAAACCAACTCGCAGTGGTTGGAATTGGTCCACGAGATGGCATATTGACCCACAAAGATTCCCGATGAAAGGTTCGTGGTGAACTTACCCGCGAGTTGAATGCGCCCTATGAGCTCGTTCCTTCCGATATTGTCAAAGTCCATCACCATCACCACCAGTGAGCATTCGCGAATTTTCTCCCACGGAACATTAAAGGAGAAAGCTTCATTGAAGACTGGGTTCAAGGTACATTTGAATATCGGCGTCTTACGCTTCTCCATTCTCTTGTCGGCAAATTGAAGCCAAACTTTGACGTACGGATCTGGAAACGAAGAAAAACGACTTTGAATAAGCGGAAACTCATGCTTGAGTGTCTAGAGGACATTTTTTTTTGTCTATAAAAATTCGGCGAGTCCATATTGCGGATAAATGACCGGCGGATCGAAATTCTATCCCACATCGCTTCTGGCAGGTGATCAAAAATCCAAGGCGTCATGCGTAGCCCCAGGGTCCATTAATCACAGCCATATAAAGTATACGATATGAAAAAAGAGGAAAAACTTGTTGGGATCCATAAAAAAAATTTCTACAAACTTACCAGATTTTCCGTTAATGTCTTTCGCCTTCAAGTTCCTTGCCTTGAGCAGACCCAACGTTAATATTGAATTGCTGGGATGGTAGCACAGCGAGCATAGCAATTCTCCACATTTGTCCTTTGCCGGTGGCTTCAACGCTTTCCAAAACGATGGTTTTTCCGAAAGATCCACCTGCACAAAAATTGTACTCAATTTAACCATCGCCATGTTTGCGATGTGCACGACCGTCAGCGAGAGTGGCGACCGATTCGAGCGCTGAGAGTGGCGAAAAAAAGGACTTTTCGTATAACAAATTTGGGCAGATTCGAACAAAAATCCAACTGGTAATTGCTGCAGCTGAGATTGCCAAGTTTTGACGCTTGTGATCTAGCAGAATAAAACGAGGAGATAGCGTGGTTTTGGTTCTGGGGGTAAAATTTCATTAGTCCCTTCGAAGAACCGGTGCCACCCTATCCTCGCCCATTGTTGGCTCTATGAGATGTCGACGACGTCCATTAGGGAGGCTTCGCGGTTCAACGTGTTTTCGTCATTAGACCCAACCGGTGCACCACCCTGAATGAGAAACCCTACCCGTATGAGGACTTTTTACATAACGTCTAGGTTATCCTCTTATCACCGTGATTCAAGGTTGTCTGGAATCTGCGTGAACTTTGAGGGGATAAAAAAAAGTTCTCCTTTACTGCTAAATTTTACATATTCACATAAAATGATGGCCGCTCTTATTTTGATAATGGTGCCATTAGCCAACAGACTACTATGCACCTGGGAGTGGGATTATCGCGGGGAGGCAGTTTTTTTTCCGCGCTAGTCGACCCTAGTGAATCCCGTAAAATGAATGTTTTTTCTAGATTAACACGTGAGCGCGAACACATGCATATAACCGTAACCGGGCGAAGCTTTGAAATCTGAATTGATGGGCCGGAAAAGTTTCGTACGGTCCGCAAATTTGACGCTCGAAATTTACAAGAAATCGAATGAAAGTAAATAACGAACCTGACACAGGGGGAGGAACATCTCTCCGATGGAATCGTCCCTCGAAAACCGGTCGTAATCGAATACGTGAAGATGTAGAACTCTGCTTTGCAGTTTCTGTATGGGAAAACCTGTGGACGGAACAGCGATATTTTTACATCTCGAAAACATTACGAAAAAGTTGGAATCGATGCAACCTGCATGATGGTAACAAATAGTGCCATCAGAATTCACTGAACCACTTTCAAGCTTTTTGCAGCACCGACGCTTGCGGATTTCCTTCGGGATAAACCGTAGCTGGAATTTGATATTTCAAAGCGTGACCGCGTCGTTGCAGGTTTCATATATCCAATCATTACTTTGAGGGAAGCCCGCAGCGCTATTAGTCACTAATTGAGATATACACAGTCCGACCGTAAGCCGGTAAGTTTGTAACGAGGCTTGACCTTCCTAAATTGAGACCCTTGGTTACGTGAGTCAACAAAATTGGTCAATTCCCCGAGTATTTCGTGACGAATGATTCACAGATCCATCGATTTATTTCAGTCTTGGATTACATCGATAGTTTAACAGATAAATTGGAATTCGTCCCAATACTCGCCTTCAAAGTAGAACGTCTCGTTCCACTTGGGATTTAGGGTCCGTCTTTTGATCTTAGTATCAAGGCGGTGTTTCTTATCCGGTAGAAGCGTCACCCTGACGTAGGGATCGGAGGTACCTGAGAGATCCTTCGCCGGGAGATCCTTACCCTAAAAGACGTAAAAAATGAGATTCAATGCGTCGGACAAGCGGACGACTTGCACAGATATGAAAAGATTACAAAAAGAATTCACAAGCTGTTGTGCAGAAAAGATTATCACTTTTTATATGAAAAAGTTTCCCCAAATTTGATATCAGAAATCTATTTTACGCGCGGGCTAAATATCTCAGAGGTAATCTTATCACCAGACTGGGGCGTGACGCAGTGGCGATGTAGGGAATTTACTTTGCTCGAGTTGACTAGGTAATGCGGAGCGTAAAGAGAAAAATACACCTGTGGAGGCAGCTATTTGACGAAGAACTTATCCGATTAAAAGTTTCAGGTTTCGTTTATGTGTGTGTGTGATACACCCTGCGCACATGAATGCGTGTCCATACGATTAAATTCACGCGTTTGTTTACAAGACTCAAGTACATCTTTTGTCAGACATGGTTATTCTTCCATCTCATAATTTTTCTTGCTCTCAGCGAAAACTTTTTCGGCTCATTTATTTTCCCCTAAAATAGCTAAATGAAGAGTTTCGTTCCAGTTTTGGGAATGGGTCTTGCATTTTTAAACCACTCTTTGAGAGACCCCTCTTTTTCTTTCGTAGGAATAAAAACTCTGGAAGTAGGTACCTTCGCGGTAGAATTTCATTCGGGACTAGGTGTCTTCTTTGCATTTGTGATCGTGCTCTATACCAAGCACACAATTCGCAAGCCACTTAATCTTGATGGTATACCTACATACATGGGTAACTTTCGTATACAGTTCTAACTTCTGTACTATAAACCACTAGATGTTTCTTCTCGAAAACTTCACAAGTTCCAGCTATCACTGATGGATATGGCGCCACTATTCTGTTTTGCTCCAGGCTGCAGTCGAAGGATTTTGTTCGTTGAAGGTACGGGAAAAGTTTGTCATGTACCTGAAGTCACTGGATCTAATATACGCGGTGTTTGATTGCGAATGAGCATCGAACCGGCAGCTCAATACACGACCTTCTTTGTCCAAGTCCAAGAGAATCCTCATCTCCGCTTTGGCCTAGACGTTCTGAATCTACAAGCTTGTGGACTTGTGTCGAAGAGAATTTTTCATCCCCCTTCTTCGTTCAATGAGAGAGGCTTAAACGTGCTGGAATATCGCGTCGTGTATATCTTCAAAAAAATGTAGTGGTCTTCAATCGAGTGGCATCTCGTCATTTATCATGTTTCATCTATCGTGTTGAAATATAGTAAAAGGTGCGTCACCGTGTCGGTTCGTGCCTTAATATTTAATCTACGACATGTCACGGTGAATCGATTTTTTTTTCGTCCATGCTGATAACCGTGATAAATTCAACATAGCGGCTGTTCCACCTATCCAATATATTTGCAACGTTTCACGACGCCACCTTAAGCTGGCTGTCAATAAAGAAGATGAACTGGGCCAACTGCTCGATATTATAACAACATTACTTATAGAGTTTTACGTGTGTGAGACTGGAACATAGCGTGCTGCAGAGAAGGGAAGCTGGATAAGGTTCATAAATCGAGATAATATGAATTTGCGGGAAGTCCCCGCAGCCGTATTATAGCAGAAATACATATATTCACGTGCGTAGGGTGTCGTAAAAAATGTATAACAATGGTCATAAAACACGTTTCGAACAAGCCTGCAGTACTTGAGATCCGGAGAGTGGCATTAGTTTACATTACGAACTAAGCTCTCCGAAATAGTGTCACCCCTATAACTGTACACCAAACAAACGGACGGATTTCAGTAGACCCTAAGTCTACTCAATTTACAATCCTGTATTGACTTAATCCCGGGTAATTATAATGGTAAGGCAATTCGTATTGTTGTGATAACTCCAGTAATTCAGTTCAGATCGATGTGGTTTATCGAGTTATCCCCGACGTGTATCGCCCCTCGTAGGCCGAGGGCACTAGAATCCCGAATCCCATGCGCGAAGTAGTCGATTTCCTACCCTCAGTGTTTTTCGAAACGTGTCAAGTCGCACTTTGAGAAATCCGAAAAATCTACCATTATCGAAACGTAATTTTCCGAGTGACCGAAAGGATCCACTTGAGTTGTGAAGGATAATCCTGGTCAGCCCCTTCGGACTTGAGCACCTAGGAAAATACAGCGGATTACCAACCGTTAATCACACGGATGACCGTTTTTGTAATTCGGTTGATGTGCGTCGCTGGCCGAATCCTCGACATTAATCACGGTCGTCTGTAATCAATATTGGGTTACGGGAGAATAACAAAAAGTGACAAAGGCGTTTAGCCCGCTTCTCGGCAGACCTTAAATTGCCTATCGTTCTTCAGCCGAAATTCGAGGCGTATTTCACTCCAACATCTTTGTTACTTTTCCCAGATTTCTCATCTTCTATTCGGTGGCCCCGTTGACAAATCACCACTTAACGGTGTCAGACCCCCTCGGGAGATATCCGATTTTGACGCATCTTTTGTCAGCTTTAAGTTGATGAAGGCGATCAAGTTGGATTATGGCTTTCTTCTCCTTATTCGAGTCCCACTTTGATCTTATATACTTCAATATCCGTACACCTCCGACTTATAAGTATATCGAAGCCGGCAACCCCACGTTGAATCAAAGAATCGATAAATTTTATCTCGAATTATGGTCACGGAACTCGGTCTGAGACGTGGGCTGAATCTTGTAGTTATCGTGCTGCTAACGATTTCACAGCTTTTCTCCAGTGATAAAAAAAAGCTGAGTTTTCTAAAGCAGCGAAAAAGATGAACTTTCGCTACTTTGTATCGCTTGGGCTGCTTTGGATAATCTTGACTTACGACTTGGCTAATTAAACTCAAATTTTATGCATGCGCACCTTAGCTGGATGATGATATTCAGCTCAGTATCCGGAATCTGCGTGAGCTTTTAATTTTACGCTTTACTTTAGTCCGACGGTTAATTTTCGGGAAATCACGTTTTAGTTACATTTTATTCCGTTGGATTGAAGCAGCTTTTAGTGACAAGCTGCGGCACGATTACACAATTGAGTTGAGTTGTCTCTAGATTCAGAGGATCGTAGAGTTCACCATTGCCGTTTTAAATTGACTCTCAAATTAAATTGCGTCAATGGTAAGGTAAAGCTCGTGACAGGAATTCGCAATCATATATTTCTCAAGCAGGGTGCATGGAGTAGATCAAGGCGGTGTATTTCAGTCGAATAGAGTGAAGGAATGTCTTAATTAGTTTGATAGCTGTGAACCAAAGGCTGAAGGAGATTCAGAAAACAACGAATCAAGTGAATCGGAGAATTTGAACGCACTTGCTGAGTCGCTTTATTAAATCCAGACGAAATTACAACTCTGATCTCATTCCTCTATCTGAATCGGAAATAGTTTTTATCGGCAGGAAATTCTGTATAGGAAATTGCCCTTGGTATAACTTATGAGATTACCATTGTCAATCACTGCCCATAGCGAAGGAACAGAGAATCGTCAGAGATGTCTGGCTATAGGCGAGGAGAATCCACGCTTCGAAAAGCAAATATAGGCGTTCGTGCCTGAATGGCTTGTGACATAAATCTTGAAATCAAGAAAACCGAGCAGGTGGTCTAATTCCGAGGGACCCTAGAATAAGGTATGTACACATATTCGAGGATTTTATATTCGTGTCACAATTATTAAATATCGTCTTACTCTTTGTCGAAGAAGAAAATTGGGCGGACTTGACCGTCGAGGATCGAGGGACGACGGATACTCAGCTGATAATAATTGCTCCAGGTTTAAACAATGGCAAAAACGTTTCTAGTGAACTTTTGAACGAGAAAGAAAAAACGCCGGATGTAGTTAGCTGGATCCGTCAGGGCGGTTGGGATCGTTAACGACGATACCGCCAGTGGGATAAAAACGCGAACAGTGCAAAACGAGAAACCGTCGAGGGTGAATTTTTTCAAAGATATTTCATTCCGACCATCGCATCGTTTTGTTCTATATATACGACGTCCGTACGCTCTATGCGGTGATAACGTCAATGCAAGCTTGGATGATAGTTCATTCAGTGTCTCCTATCACTCTAATACTATTCTCCGAGACGGCGAATAACTGAGGGGTGTAATACACCCTTCTGACAGTTATTTGTTCCAAAACAGAGTCGACGACGAAAAAAGTACCCTCTGTTGATTTTATATCGAGTTTATCCGCACGAGGCGAATATCTGAGGGAAGTTTTGCCGTCTTTGAGTATTTTTTTTTTCTGTTATATACTCTATAATACTGTTTTTGACAAAAGAAATTTAGTTTTTGCGACACGACGAACAATTTCTTAACGGTTAACGGAACTGAAGAGGCTTCATTTTTATTCAATTTTCGACTTTTCTTCGAGTGCAATCATGTCTCTGAAGTAAAACCATCAGGACCACTGCCTTTATCAATTCGCTGAAGTGAAGATCCTTTGACCGTGAGATTCGTTAATCTGCTTTAATTTTTGTCGTAAATTTTCCTTCCGATTATCCCAAGTCGACCTGCTCATTCAACTTGAATAGTTCAGACTTACCAGCATCGATTATTCTCCATCACCCCGAGCAGGGGTATTTTTAACTTGATATTTCCAGTATTATAATTACCCTTAAGGTCAATCGGCGAGAAAACCAAATACTGTAAGAGCAGTCTAAACATAGAAAAACCACCCTACTAAAAGTCAGAGTGACGGAACTAGGGTTGACGGTAAAAATCCCACAATGTACTGCACGCGTAATGCGATTACGCGATCTGGGAAAGGTTTAAGGTTGAAGGCAAAACGTAGCGTGTAACTTGCAATCAGAATCATAACTGACCTGTATGATGCGTAGCATGAGAGTTGAGTTCTGGAAGTCGTATTCAAGGCTGAACTGTATTTGGCCAACATTTTCACTCGGTTCCGTATTGTCGATGTACATGTCGACCAAGGAGACGGATCTGCTCTGAAGGAACGCCATCTGCAGTAATAAGAAGAAAAAAATTGCAATAGAATATGTCAGTAGCGTAAGATTGAGTGATCGGTGCTCATTCAGTCCTCGAGATTGGAAATTGATTCGTCAATTCTCGGCTAGGTGATGACGTAAAGCCTGAAGAAGTGATAAGTAGATTTCGAAGATTACGAATTTAATGGCAACGTCCGTTCCGTAAGTGGGTCGACTTTTCAAAAACATTAAAGAAAAATTAGCGAGAAAAGTTGAGGGTGCAATCAGCGGTTTAGGATGTCAAGGAACAAAGGCACGACACTTTTCTATAATTTCACAATTAAAGGCTTGAGATATGCCTGGAGAGTTGAAATCGATTCGAAGGTTGGGATGATTAATTCTACCAATGTGCTTCAGCCAGTAATTGAGTAACGGAACTGAATCGCGACAGTTTTTAATTGGTAATCAAGAAAATCCCCGAGGTAAGAAATCAGCCGTTATACGAAGTGGCTTCATTGAGGATGCTTTCGACTTTCGCGGGGTCGGACCGATGAGAGGGTGCAATCAAACAGGCTATTGATTCACGATCTGTGAAGCCTTCATCTCCTGCTTTTGATTGGCGCCGGGGTGTGGATGGATTGTGGTTTTATGAGAAGTCGTAGGAAAAAAAGAAGAAGTATCTCCCTCCCTGAAAGACGCTAAGGGTTGATATGAGAGGCAGCATCAACTGCAAAGGATACGCGACCTGTGATCCGGGGGTTGATTCATCCACGTCGTGTGGCAATTTGGATATAATAAGGGCAATGATCCCCATAAAAATAAGAAGCGTGAGGGCAATCGAATCACTCCGAGGTCTGACGTTATTTTCTACGAATTGACGGAGCACTGGGAACCGAAATAAGGGAGAATTAAGTTATTTCGCAAATACTCACAGAGGGATGGTCGCCCTTGACGTTTTGGAGCTGCTTGTTCTGCGGTCCTGCGGTCGGTGTGCGAGGCTCCGCTCCTCCACCAGGACCACCACCACCTCCTGGACCTCCGCTGCCCCCAGCTGGTGATTTGCTCCCAGGATTCCCCGTCGTTCTGTAAATAAACGAACTGTGATTTATCATCACCTCGGCTTCGTTGTACCTCGTACAACACCCTTTCTTTGTTCCTTCACAAATGAAGATCCCCTGAGCAGAGTACTACACTCTACCAAATTGATATCTGAACGTGGGAGGATCTGTCTTTTGCACTGAGCGAAAATGAAGCAAAATTCAATCCCTCTTCGACGGAAGAATAATTTTTGCTGATGGAGATAAACTCGCAGTGTGCACGAAGCACGTAGCAACCCTGGTCACATATGGGGTCGACCCGACCCTAGTTCGAGATTACGTGGTTTCGTGACGCGCCGTAGATGTGCGGGGGTGTGAATGTAACCGGTGGAAATCCCCTGGCACATGTCATTATCTGAACTTGATCGATGAAAAACCGTCGATACAAAAATGTATCGCCCGCATGGGTGGGAGTACATGCATTATCGGTTGGGTATTATCTGGATCCGATGATCATACTCCCATAGGTATATAACCGTATATGTCGTGACGGGAGTCATTTAGACGGGAAAGTATCGACCCTGGGTTTCTCTCTCCCCGTGGCACGTGGAAGCAGTGAAGTGTAACTACAGGGTGAGCCTTTAGAAACAAACCACAGTGTCGGATGAGCGATGGCCTTTCGGACGAAATGAGATGAGTAGGTACTGGCATTATTTCAGCCAGTAGAATTTGCCGCGAAGCTGATGAGATAATATATTTTTTTCCAGATGTCCCGCTCTCACTTGTGATGGATTTCCTCTCAACGAGGAACCCAGTTTGATGAGGTAGGACAAAAAAAAAATGAAATAAAAAAATTCATGTATAAAAAATAGACGTGGAATCGAGATCAGGCAGATTTTGACCCAATAAAAAAAAAAAAAAAAACCAAATTAAGTGATTGCAATTTTTGAAGCGTGAGAGCTCGGTCCCCGGGAAAAAATGGTTTAGATCTAATTCGTATCTCCAGAGATCTAATTTAGATCTAAGTAGATCTAAGTAGATCGAAATTTTGGAAAATAGTAGATCTACCTAGATCTACTAGATCTCCGAGGATTTTCGTAGATCTACGTAGCTTCGAATTGATCTACTGTCGTGTTCGATTGCTCATGCTTGTTAGAACTATGTATATCCACCTAGATAACGTTAGATCTACTTTAGATCTAGGTAGATCTGAGATGAGTAGATGGAATAATCGCAGCAAAACGTTGTTGCTCATTGAAGCCAAGTAGATCTACTCGGATCTGAGTAGTTCTGGTACCGTATTTGGAAATATTCCAAGTCTGTCCAGACTGATTGGACCATAAGTATGCCAGAAACGCACGTATTTTCAGAAGACGCCTTAGCTCATCTAGTACGGTACAGGTTTGGTAATCCGAAGTTCGAGGGTTCGATTCCGATTTGTTCGATTTTCACCATTTTTTTTTTATTTTTAATTTTTTTTTCCTTACTCATATTTACGATTTCTTATTTTATGATGATAGTGAGTATTTTTTCACTATAGTTATGTAATTAATCAATGTTTTTTCGATTCATTTCCGGAATTGACATTGACATAAAAATTAGATCTACGTAGATCTAAAGCATTTAGATCTACATAGATCTACATAGATCTACCCGATTTTTTCCCGGGGATCCTTACTCTGATTCCCAAAGCAGACCAGCGGTGAAAAGACAGCCTCCAAGTTTTTCCGCGATATCTCATAACTGGGTTAATGAAGTATTCGCCTTGATGTCTGGCGAGAGTAAAACCACCTTTTTCAAACCGAGTCGTGAGGAGTGAAAAATCCTTCACAGAGGTAGGTGAAAATTCGGATTGAGGACAATGTCAGACACAATTATGCTCTTGAGGTATCTTTGTTCAACAGGTGAATCTGCAGTTAGTAGCTTATCGAGCTCGACACGTTTTCAGCCTTATTCCCGACACGATTGTATCGTACGCGTGAGAAGCACAATTTTGTTACACAGATAAATGAGAACCGTTTTGGACACCAAGAAGAGGAGTTCTCATTGATCAATTTTCCGGGCGAAAGGTGTCATTTATTTATGTCTGATACTTTTGTGGGTTACAAATCGTGGGTATCAATCAGTGGTATTAGTCCACCCTCCATTCGTGCCAAAAATCCTTTCATCTCTGTGAATGTGAGGGACGCTCGCTTCATCTCGTCTCGGGTTTATGAAAGATCGAGTAAATTCACTAATCATCCAAGCTCCTTGATTTCGAAGGCCGTTGGCGCTAATAATATCTCAAACACGACGAGGGTAATAAATTGAGCTGGTTGACAGCTGATACCAGTTGCACGATGGGGGTTGTTGGATCGCTAGTGGTTTCGACCAGCACACCCTCGTCAGTTTTCTGCCTTGGGTCCTTACTCGATTCCCCCCTTTCATCCGTTCGCCCGAACATTTTCTTCAACATTTCGTCCGCACCTTCGACTCGGTTTCTGGTTCCACCAGCGAACTTCACGACCTCGGTTGTATTTTTTCTCTCACCTTTAGACTCGGGATAATCCATAGCCCTCAAGAACGTGAGATTTTTTAGTTGATGGATATTTTCGAAAACTTGATTGTTAAATGTTGTAGTCAATTTTTCATCCTTGTTGTAAATATAGGAGACCTTGAGTATTATCTCTTCCCTATTTCATTAATATTCTTCGGCCATAGACCAACGCCCTTTCTTCTTAGAAGTTCAAGTCTTACAGTTTGTTAGCATTGTAGAACTTTCGAAACCGTAGGTAGGTATAGGTATTAAGATGGAGGAAAACGACGATTCGTCGTTGTCGCAATCCGGCGAGAGTTTTGGACCAGCCTTCGAGCCTTGGAGGGTAACGAGAAAACTTGGAAGATATAGCTGGAAAAGAATAAATTAGGGAGCTGGCTACGTTCTTCGGATTCTTTTTGTCCCCGAGACTTTTTTGCACAAGGGTTACAATGGGACTTATATATATTACTTCGGATAAATATTCAATGTCGTAAATTTTTCGTTTTCGGTCAGGCACGCGATGCTCAATTAGTATGCAGACAGAGTGAACGAAATATTGGTAAGCGTAACGGCAAGGGTCCCGTTTGGGCAAAATGAAGCGTCCGCAAAAAGTTTGCATTCCCAAGGTACAACAATAAGAAACGTATAGGGCAGAGGCCGTACAGACGAGGCAGGCTTGCATAATTCATGGGTAGGGGGTTTAGAAACGCGAATACGTAATAAAGTGATAAGCCAAGGCGAATGAAACACACAAATTTAAATTACTATACTTCAAAAGTTACAAATGCTCTGATTCTTAAGGAGTAATTACACTCGCTGAGATACTCTACGCATTATGTATTACTTTTGCGTAAAATTTTACGCTTTGATTAATGCAATAGTTGGTACGGCGTGGGATTAATCATCGTGTAGGTACACGTTAATTTAGGCATTTTGTACAACACAGAGGGCGTAGTAGAAATTAAATTAAACGAACGAACGAACATTAACGTCAGACATTGTAAAATATTTCATTTCTGAAAAATATGGAAGGTATTAATAAATTTAATTTGCAACTTTTGCGTCGGTATCGTATGTGTCTAATATAATCGTCTGAAAATTACGTCTCTATCATAATTATCTGATAAATGGCAAACTTTGCGGACTCTGAAGCATGAAGCGTTCGATTCACAGCGTTATGATCGGTGCTGAAATTCTACTTCAAATGAGAGTAATTTCGACGAGAGTGCTTGTGACGCTTTGCGGCGAACTCTGAGTTAAACCCATGGAAAGCGTCGGACTTTGAATTCATTGAAATTTACAACAATGCCACCGGAAAACTGATCACCGTGCTTTTGAATTTACCAATCGGGGCATTCCGTAATTTCCCGAGCATTACTCGATGCGTATGAAATCCAACATCAGCGAAAAGTACCTCTTTTGCAATCACGGCTCATGAGCCGCTTAAAAAAAATTAGCAATTCTGTTCCTCTCGTTGAAGATCTTTCACGATGAGGAGGTAGATAGTCGATTTGCAGTATGTCCAGCAAGACATGCTCAACTTGAGAAGGAAAGACAATTGGATTCTCCGAATCTGAGCTCAGTTTGTCTAGTTACTCCAATTTTTGAAATAACAGCTTTATTTTCTTCTAACAACGTTCTTCCGGCATAGCAGGAAGACTGCATCCAATCTTGTAATATCAACGGCTTACTATCAGCTCTCGCAGGACTGCAAGCAATTATTCCAAGATTACTTCTGTCTCTGAGCTTTGCACTGACATTACATTGTCGCTTATTAACGTTGAGTCCAGCACCGTATTTGCGTCACCTCGAATCAACGTTTGCCAACTTATCGTTAATTCGAAAACACACCGATGGGTGAATTGCGGATCAAAAATTTCGCGAAAGCTCCACGATCCTTCAAACTGAAACGTGGAATACCGCGAATTCGATGCAGGTGGGGGGAACAAAAAATCAAGAGGCTCATTGTGCTTTCGATTATAGAAAGTGGAGCGAAACTCCTGGGAATGGACGCATTGTATTCCGGTAATCTCTTCTACGAATTGTTCCCAGTCTCGTGTTTCCCTCTCGGTCTATTCCCAGTTTCTCTGATAAGTTCGTGGCTGCCTTACAGATGCCGTAACAGAGTCCTATCTCGTAGCAGAGAGTGAATTGTATTCCATTCGCGAACTTCTTGCCGAATAGCTTGCCTATTCGTTGGGGCTTTCGATACGAGTTTACCGCTATTTGAACGTCGAAGGATGTGCGAAAACCATGTGTGTCTAGAGGGTAGTTAAATTAGCGACGTGGTTCACATGCGCACCGAGGCTGGAATCTAATCAGCAGAAAATTCGACACGCTGTTCGCATTTTTATTATCAAAGATAATTTTCTTTATATACCGTATTAAATAAAGTCTTGCCGCGTTCTCAGTGAACACTTATACTACGAGGTAAAAGACTTTTACTTTGAGTATTACTATCCTCTTGAATTCTTACAGGGGGTGAGCAAGAAACTGTCAAGATTCAAAGAGTTTCTAATCAAGCAAATTGATCAGATTCTTTTTTTTTACTACCCAACACAGCCCTTGGGTACTTGCAGCTGGTGAACGAATTGTTCTTTCTTTCTCGACCTCTTCCTCGTTTTCTCGGAAACTTTTCATCCCGGGTTTCGCTAGCATGTGTGAGGTTGATGAATTATTTAACGCAAGCATTTCTCAGCTCGTGTGATTTTTTTTTCTTCGTGCTCCTGAATCAATACTTGCTTGGTGCGAGTGAACCAACTCAATGACAATGTAATTGCGAAAGGATTATAAGTACTTACTCTAATTGCGCCCTGTAGACGTCATCCACGGAGAATAAGAACAGGAACCAGCATATGAAACAAAGGGTGTGAATCATGGACGCATTAGTTAAATATTCATTGTTAACATAGCACGTAACACGTATACATAATATAGCCTAGCCCCTACATGCCAGAAGCGTTCGATATTGTCACGTGTATCACATAACACGTACGCGTGCGATTGAATCTTTATTTATACAAGGATACCCTCCGTTATGCGCCTGGCGGGATTTTGTTCTATTAATAAATTGCCAGACTCTTTTTATAATTAAAAAACTAAAAAGACAACAGGTATTATATAAACGGCAGGTTTGTCACGCGGCAGTGTAAAAAAATTTAAATTAAATAATGTCGCGCATGCTCATCGAAAAACCTCGACGAATTGAGATTATATCGACGGGTCCTAAGGAAACAGACGTAACTCAGCGGGCAGTCTAGAACGGACGTAACTCGCTGGGCCGGCTAGAACAGACGTAACTCAGGAAATAACAAAAGAATTACAATAGAATTTTCTGAGTTACGTCTGTTCTATCCTGCACGGCGAGTTACGTCCGTTCTACACTGCCCGCTGAGTTACGTCTGTTTCCTTAGGACCCGTCGATATGCAGTGATTCCTTTTTCCCTCTTACAGGTGATTCTTAATTTCTTCTCTATGACTCAAAAGCCTCAAATATACTCTTCAGGGGTTTCAAGTTGAATCATTCAAAGAATTTCACATTTTCCTTTACGTACAGTTTCTCATGAGTTGAATTGTCTGCTCTGAGCAAATATCATTTTCAGCAAGTAATCACGATAAAAAATATATGTTAAATAAAGAATTGCAAATGATGGAAAGGTAATAACGATCAGGGGGTAAGACGTGGATATTTAACTGCGTCAGATAGTTACTGAAAACGATCCACTTTTCGTACCGCACAATGCACATGTAAATATAGTTTACCTCCATTTATTAGAGATAGTAGTACAAAGGCAGCTAAATAATGGCGGGTTCGTAGTTAGTAGTTCTGGGGAGAGCTTCATGGAATGAATCTCAGTAGGTCATCACGAATCGGAGAAGCGTTGGCGAGAGTATGAATCGAACTGTGGGCACGTGATCCACCGATGCATTCGTATATACATATAGATTAATACAATTTATTCATCGGGTTTTCAGAGCGGCGTTTAGATAGTGAAACAAGTCATTTTCAGAAAAGGGTTGCGAGAAATCCAACGAGGTAAACAATCAAGAATAAAAGAGAGCCGTCCTTCATGGTGAGAAACTTCTTGACCAAACAATCGATGTACGGATTGACTTGGGTCTTGAGATTGATGGTTTTTACGGCCAAATAGCAATTCAATTAATTGAGTCTGCGGTTGGTAGCAATAGAGAGAAACGAACGACGATATTTCATACAATTGCTGTTGTCCTGGTACGGCAAAAGCTGCGGCGATACCTTCCCAGTGACCCAACCTGAGAGTAGCAATTAGACCCAATTTTTCTTTGTTTCAGTTTACCTACCAGCCAGAGAATCACTGGAGTATTAAATTTCCACTGCAGGCAGCTAACGTGGTTGTTATAGAGTTCTAATGAATTGTATCCTATTTCCCGCAGCTCATCAGTGGAGAGGGGTAACGGTTTGGCGATAACAATACAGACTTTGAAATGTACTACTTTTCTGGGAAAAACAATTCTTTAAACCCCGAGCTTACCGGAAACTGCCAAGTCAACATAGAGGAAAATTGGATTTCCGAACAGAGTCCCCTGGCCACCTCCGACGATGTATATACCCTCCTCTCCCTTTTTCCGGTATGAAATTTCTGCGAAAAATATTGGGCTTTGAAAATTGTATTTTTTTCCCCCCGGTTACTGCACATAACGACCGGCGTGGTTGCGAAACGTTAACCCACACAATTGACTCGGTGCTTTTTGCGGGCGATCACTGAAAAAACAAACTGTTCAAGAACCCATCTGCGGATACGTACACTATGTTCACAAGAGGAGGAATACGAAAATCTGTTTTACGTCTGAGAGAGGGAATGCCATCTGCTTTCCGTGAGATTCTATACATTTGAAAGAGTAATTCTGGTAGAAACTTGATGTTTGCCCATCCGTTGTTATGGGTATACTCAGAATCCCGTATCTGTTGGTCTCCTGACAATCACCGTGTATCCCTATTCCCTCGGAGGGTGGTGAGTATGGTCGAATGTTTGAATAAACAAAAAGTTTTACGCACACGATTACGTCGAGTATGTGAGGTAACGTTGCTTTGTTTCATCAGAATTTTTCGTACCGCACATTTCCTGCCTTGTAGTTCGAGTAATATGCTTTTGCCTATGGAGTAACAGGCGTCGGAAAATCCCGAGCGGCGAGAAATACTATGCTTGAAATTTTATTCAAAAGGGTTTTCAAATTTATTTCACATTCATATTCTCGCCAGTAAACCAAGGCCGAGGGATTTTATGGTAAATCTATTTGACTGCTCGTGTTTTAAAATCTTTTTTACAGGCAGACATTATTCGAATAGAATACCTCCTCAATTTCAGAAGCGTTTGATTGACGAGAGAATTTGAATTGATTTAGTTTTCTACACCATTAATCACACGCTTTCCAAGACTGTGGATAATTAATAATATTTCAACAGACTCGATACTACTTTTCTGACTGCGGTACAAACTTGCCATCTCATCCAGCCTGAATATTTTTACCCTGATATTACGATCAAGAAAGTTCGGCCAACAGAAGCTCTGCTATAACAACCCTCGTTCGATTGACTTTGTTCGTATTCGTATTTGATCGTCCATTTCGTTCGATCATCGGTCCCCAGGCAGGGCAAAAATAAATTACAATCCATTGTCTACCTAAATGCAAACCATCACGAAAAACTTTCGAGTGAGTAGCGAACAATGGTCTGTAAAATAACTTTACCCGATAGAATCAATTTCACGAGATTTTGCATCACAAAACTAAATTCGTGACATAGCTGTCCTAGCCGTCGGAGGCATTTTTTCCGTTCTTAAATTCACCCTTTTAAACGTAATACGATGATGATAATTAACTTGGATTCATGCTCAATACAGTCAGGTCTCTGCTGACCCTACTTTTTTCAATAAAACTTTCCTCGTAGTCGATACTCATTTGGTACCCATTCAGCCCCATTCCCATTTGGCAACGAGGCTGGGGGATGAGGAACACCTGAATCTCGACGGGTCTGGAAGTTCAAGATGGGTTTCGAACCATCAGAGTCGCGGATGCGGCACGTGAAAATTAAGTCATAAAAAAATTTCAGAAGTACCAGAGGGTTTTGAACTTTCTTCAGTTACGTATCAAAAGCCATTATTTTCATCGATGAAAGCACATTGCATACCGTAACTGTAATTTTGAAGAATCACACGAAAGGAAATGATTATTGATGCTGACTTTTTTCCCTCGTTCTAAGGACTCTTTTATACGATAAGATTATATCGGTATCTGACTAGTCTAACGTGAATTATATCCCGTGTATAATCCGGAAAGACCTTGTACACGTACGCAGGATGGGATATGTGCAATTCATTATTCGTTGCGTGAGCCACTGTGAGCCTAACACGAACTTTAGCGGAAGGATTTAACGTTGCCTCAATTAGGCGACGTTAACATGTAAGATAAACAAGGACAAACGATTTCCCAAAATAGTGAGGTGAGATTTTGGCTGAAGTTACGGGCTCGCCGCGGTGGTTTTCGGGTACCCATCCCGGAAGGCTGCCAGGGGCGGAATACACTAAATGGGAGAAACTTTTGGCAGTAAAAAACTTTGTCAAGTTAGTTTAACACAATTTAGGCCATGGAAAGACGGGCGTGAAACATATTTTTGAATTTTAACTTTTCAGCAAAGTCATTACTTTTTGTTTATATTCACATGACACATCGCAACAAACAAACGCTGCTGACGGATTTCTTTGTCTCTGACTCCATTTCTTCCCTATAGTACTCGGATATTCGATACTTTTACTTTCAGCCTAATTCTGCGAATCCGTGCTTTTCTATTTTCGCAGCTTTTATTTGAAAGCCTGCGCGCTTTGCCAACCGTACCATTTGATTTGTTGCTCGCTACTTAATTGCCTCAAGAAATTGGGATTCGAAAGAGGAGGGATCCGGCATCACGGTCATGGAGTTTCATTACGATAAGAGAAGCAGAATATGTGCGCAGGAGTCTCACACATTCGCGTAAAATGCTCTTTACAGTTTCTCCGTTAATTAATTACGAGCTATTAACCACCGTACGCTGAACTAATCCATGCTAAAGATGATCTCACGATTTATGTACGCCATCAAACTGTAGATTTCTCGGAATGACATGATCGAAGCCAATTAAGGGGTTCTTGCTCGGGAAAATAAAGGGTTTTTCTTGAAATTTTTTTTTTGGTATCCAAACATTGACAACATTATTTTATTCAAACGAAATATATGTTAGGTATCGAATAGTATCGGGTTATAGTATAAAAAATGGAAATTTCTATCCGAAAAAAATGACTTCGTTCCGTAGTTTCCCCAATTTTACAAAATTTTGAATGTAACTTATTTTCCGTACACATGGAACCCAATACTATTCGATACCATATAGTTCGTTTGAATAAAATGATTATTAGATGCCAAAAAAAAAAATCAAGAAAACCCTTTATTTTCCCGAGCGTCAATTATACGCGCTTATGAGGTTTGATGAGTTGCTGGAGGTCATCGAAACCTTGACGAAGTAATTTCCGGTTGAAATAAATTGATTTACAGTAAACGGGGTTTCAGTTTGTCCTGGATAAAAAATTCACATAAAAGGAGTTACGAAAGGTTGAGGTGATCCGCTGGTCTCATGCCAGTAAAAGTCGCCCCGAAGCAACATGTGTGAGACATTCTTGTCCAGCTGTATCGCCAAATGGGATACGTGAAATGGGGTCCTGGCGTAGTTTCGCTGAAGTTATATATCGACATTTCTCGCCAGAATTGAATAGATATTTGGTAGACCGCGATAAAAATCCTTTTGAAAAAGCAGACAGACCAAATAAAAGACCTTGAGCTACAATTGCGGCGCAGTAAAAAGTAAAGTGAGTTCATGAAGTTATTCGACATTGTAAAATTTCAATCATAAAACTGAGAATCTAATACACTTCAACATCGTACACTAGCTTCCTCCGAGGATAACAATCCCACTTCTCTAGAGTACTAAAATTGAAAAGCCAGAGACTCTGTGAAGGAAATAGAGGGAGCAGCTTTGATCTGATTCAAATCCTCCAGAGAGCGAAGAGTGTTCATTTCGTCGAGCGAAATGAAGGGAGGATCTACAAGTCTGAATGAAATGAATTTGAATTGAAATGGGAAGGGAAAAGTTTCCATGTCACACTGAGCCAGATCCAGCTAACTAAACAACAGACTCCTTTCCTCCTACTATCCACTGCACAATTTCAGTCTCATATGTGTCAACCCGATATCCAATATAACCACATCTGACTCACCAGACCGTTCACCCTTATTCTCACATATGTGGTTGAAGCTGGTAATAAGCCGCATGTACGTGTAACACGCGACATTTATTACCGACATTTGTTGCCAGTGCAAAAAAGCACTGTGGTAAGCCGCAGGTGCTGATACGCGTACCAATGATGTTACGACCGAGAGTACATGACGCTGGATAACTGAGACAAGTATGGATATCAAACTAGACGGTTTAACTTGTTGAGTGCCGGACTGAAAGATAACGTTACCAAATCCACTTCATCCTTGGACACGTTCTCTGTTCACATATCAGACAAGTTAACCAAACTTTAGTTCAATTATTTGTCACTTCCGAGTTTAGTTTGGGAAGCCTAGAACCCGGATCTACATTATTGATGATTTGGTCTCTGGGGTGGCTGCGTGGTGAGCGTCACTCTGCCAACTTGTTGTAATTTTGGTTTAACGACTAGAGGAACTTGAAAACGGGGATTGTTCCAAATGTTGTATATCTTACCTTGCCGTGTAGTACTCGAAGAATGCAACCATTATTTCCAGTGACCTCGTAAGAGCAGCCCACATGGTTCATTCTATTCTGTAGATTTCACTTTCCTGATCTTACTTTATAGTACCACACCATCAGTGCAGTATTAATTGAACTCGTGCGATTAACATGGTGTTTGAGCCTTGGGAAAACAGAGATTCATGGATTTTTCAAATATTTACAGAATGATCGGGCCACAGTCGAGACCTGGCCATAATTCAGTCAATAGAATCAATACAATTGAACGATAGTAGGGTTTAGTCAATGTTACAACGTAATGAGGTGAAGTCAAGACCACTGGTGCCATCATCGACGGATTTCGTAGCTTAATGATGATGGTGATATTGACGGTGCCATGTACATAAAACAAACGGTCAAGAAGGTCGCACATCGAACCTGAGTACTGGGTCAAAATTATTGCCCATGAAAATTGCAAAGGGTAGGCACACGATTTTCGGGACACTTTTTTCTTTACGGTTTATGCCGATGATGAACGGCTTATCCGTTGCTGGGTGTTCCATCGGTGCCAGAGGTATATTCGTTTGTCAGGTAACTGATCCATGTATATATTACGGGCAGAAAGGGTCACGGGTATTGAACCTCCACCCCGAGATCCTATTCTTTTTGTAAAATGAAATATTTATCAAGGCGGGTTCGAGTCGTTTATTTCCTAGCTGGGTGTGTAATACATTGCCAGCAAGGGTGGACTCCGAATTCATAGAAACACAAATAATCCGGGCTTTCATTCAGCGCTGAGGATAGGAACGCTGGATCCATCTTCATGCAGCTTTCAATGTTACGAAATGTAAGAACGAATTCTGCTGTTTAACGGGGTCAAATCATCAGTTGAGTTGTATATAATTTGTTTTTAGGAATAACCACATGCTTTCGAACTAGGTTCGGTTCTGTTCGTGAAATATCGGTGCTGTGCAAAAATAGTATCACGGACGCATACCCTGAAGGCATTATATATTTTTTACAAATATTCGTGCAGATTTCACCGGTTTTTCACTGGAAATAATACATTTTGTGAGCACTCCTGCCATATCTATGTTCGTGCTTATTTAAAAAAAACTTTTTCAGTGTTAGGCAAAACTTTTATTCCCACATACAAATCTGAAATCCCTTAGCTTTGCCAACTTAGAGATCTTGGAAACTTATTTCTTTTTCTTCTCGACCGAGCTCGCATTGAATACTACGAGGGTTCGGAAACGGTATTGAATATTACCAGACACAATTGATTTCTCGATATGATACCAATTCGGAGCTCTCGTATACACGTCACTCGGCTAAAGTTCAATTGTTGCTCAAACAATCCACACGTAAACGCGCGTTTGTTTGATCACAATTGACGTTTAGGTTTATTTACAAAATTTAACGCTTTGTCAAGGGTGTGTAATGTGGGTAACTTTCAAAACAGTTCGGAGTTCTACCCTTTGACAAGTTTTCCGTGTTTAGTGTACCCAGTGTCAGAACAACATGTAATACGAGTATCATATTTGTTAACAACCACGTTTGCATCACATTGCAGACCTTGTTAGAGCCTTTGTTGCATTCTCTGTGAATCCGCAGCATTCATTAAGTACAGATGTTCGAATCGTGTTGCGGAAAACGGAACGGAACGGTTCTCTTTTTCATGCCTCTAATTTTTTATTTCTGTGTAACAAACTTTTTTTTTAATATTCTAAGACGTCAAGTTTTATTGCGAAAATTTTTGGGGTTTGGTCAACTTTTTTTATACTCTAATTAAAACACCCTGGTCGATAGAGGCTGGAGGACTAATATGAAAAGTTTTTAGCAAAATATTACCATCCAAGATTACGATCGCATAACTTGTTCAACAAAGTTGTAACATCTACTCGGTTTTCGGTGTTTCGTCGATTACGTGCGGCCTAACAAACACACTTTCATCCATACATAAAGTAACTATCAGTGTACTCGGATTACCAGAGAAAATAAGCTTTCAAATACTCAGAGGAAATTCTGTACAATGACATTTCCGATTTCTACCTTAGTTTGGAAAATTTCGAAAGCCTGGATGAAACTCTGAAAGATTACATATAAATATTGATTATCAGAGGAAATTATATGCACATATTTTCTTATCATTCTCGCTGGGAAAAATTCAGAAAGGAATTTCATAGGATTCCATGGATATGGATGAAATTTACTATAAATGAAATTCCATAAAATCGTATAATCTTATCAGGATAAATTTGAGAAATCATTTTATAGAATCATATGTAAATCAATATGTAATATCAATCAGTATATGTAATCAATTGATCTGATTCACATGGTCACTGGACATTCGTAGTTTGTTAATTATTCACCCAAAGAAATAGTTTAGCAATTTTAGGGAGCAAGAATAACACGATTCAGTCCCGCAATATTTTCGTCCGCCTAAGTATACCTACCCCAAAAAAACACATTTCCTGCCAACACCCGCCCACATAATTGTGTCTCTTGGTGTTTACCTTCACGATATATACTCATCTCTCGCATGCCCGGAAAACCCTGGCGGTCTCTAACTCGAGGGTGTAAAAGACGAAACCCGAAGGGGACGGGCGGATAAAGTGGTGAAGGAGAACAGGGGTGGTTTTAATTAAATATTATATTTCAACTCAAGGACAGGGGAGTAGTTCGCACTGAAAGTAGCGTGACTAACAATAAGCGAAAGACGCAGGATTCACGATGTGTTAACCTCCGACTTCTATACCCTTAAATTTCGAAAAAAAGTATATCCAACAATTCTCTTCCGTCTTACATTCTTCGTGAATTAAAAAATATGACGAATAGATACTAGAACCGCGTTTATTGGACATATTAATTAAACAGGGGGAGGGAGGGGGGTGAATCCACGCAGTACCTCCAGACATATATATTTAGGATATTTGAGATTCCTGTGGCTGTATCTGCGTTCGAATATTGATTAGCATATCAGAAGGGCTGCTGAGCCCTCGGGGCGATTAGGGTTATGAATATTTACCGTAGTTATTAGTGTTCCGAATTTTACGAAAATTAGAGAAAATTACAGTTGTAAAATTGAGAGTGTAAGGAGTTGGATTGGTGATGCAAGGAATTTGACACGAATAATTGGCTAATCTGTACGACAAAAGTAACGAGAATTGGTTGGAAAATTATAGTCCTTGATCGTACCTGACAATGATATCCCACCGCGATATCCCACCATTATACCGCGAGATGGTTTTAGCGCTGACTGAGTGAAACTCTCTCGAATATCGTGGGGTGGAAATAATTGAAATAATTGGCATTGTCACGGAAACGAACGGAATATGAAGCGCCCGAAAGACCTATGGCGATACTTTGGTTAAAACTCATCAAGCTTTGCGAAATCCGTGTTGTAGATAACTGCGTAACCTATTTATTCCAAGGTGCATTCGTCGGAGTGTTGATTAATTTTGTTTCAGTTTTCATGTACGTTGGTCAATAAAAATATTCGTCCAGTTTTTACAATATTCTTTAACGAACATTTCTTTTTCATCGACAATACTGAAAAATTTACGAGATTGATGAAACGAGAAAGCAATTACTTCGATCCCTATTGGAAAATATATGGCCTAATACTGCCAGGAAACTTGTATCCAATAATGACGTGATTATATGAAAAATAAAACCGATATAAGGATCATACTTGAACCGTATCGTATAAGCGAGTGTCTGGGGAGGCAGAGGGCCCCCTTTTGAATCGATAAAAAGAAAGCGAGTGGGATGGAAACGCTGCCTTTGTCCCGAATCTATCCAACCCACGAACACATGGAATGAAAAATGTTACAATTTTTTAACTCTGTTTTTCGTCAAAATATTTTCGTTCCCTTGAATTTCTAGCCAAATAAACTGTGAAGAAATTCTCTATCCCAGCCTTCTCATTTTACACACGATCAATCGTAAATGAAGCGTTTTACACGTTTGCCAGCCCGAAAAATAGATCAGCTCGGAAAATAGTTTTGAGGCCAACTAGAAAACATGTTTTATCACCAATGATATAGATTATGATTCTGAAGTATTTTCAGAAAATTAATATTATACAGGGTGGCTGAAAAGACAACATACGAGATTAGTCTGGACCGTCGATAAAATAATAAACGCGTGTACCGATTTTCATTGATTTTTTTCGACGGAATATAAGAGAATGAAATTTCAATTTCGCTTTTCAGGAACCGGAAAATCTTGATTTTCCACTGAGATATAAACGCTCTTGGAAACAACGTGTTTGAAAAGTTGCTGGGAAGATAAAAGAAGAGAATGTACTCATGAATAATTAACTACTTCCAACGTATACTTGAGCTTACATTTCATATTTATCCACTTAATTTCTGGTTAAAGTAAAAGAAACTCAATGTAGTTTTGAGAAATATCACTTGAAATGGGACGCCGTCGAAATATACCGCTCGAGTTTCGAATTTACCAAATTTTCAAATTTTTCAAACATAGATCGCTTGGTTCATCTTTCCAGCAACATTCTCTAACCCCTTTTTCGGTTAATTCACGAATGAAATTGAAAATTTATTCTCTTACGTTACAGTGAAAAAAAGTTTCCGAAAATCGGTCAACGTGTTCAAAGTTTATTCACGTTTCAAAATGGTCCGTTTTTTAGAGGAGGAGCAGGGCGATTTTATGCCCTGGCTCATTGTGAGTAGTTTTCTGGATGAACCGCTAAACCGATTTGACTAGAATTCGATTATGAAAACGACGTTTCAAGAATAGTAGACACAAGGCTGTAAATTTTTATAGATAATCCAATGATCTTGACTAGTTGCCCAGAAATTATTCAATTTAAAGATTATGATATCAAGTTGATAATTCATTATTAATTATGATTCGCAATACGCTTCATTTGGTCCCCGAACTTTTCTGAAAAAAAAAGAATTGTTTGATTTATTGGAGTTGAAGTGTTCCAGCTATTCCAAAAATGTATCGAGGTTTATTGCTTGTAATGAAAAAAAGCTTCGTTTTTTTTTTTTTTTTACCAAACCGCTGTTAACTCTGAATTTAGTACTCTGGGTAAAATTCAACGTTGTTCGGCCAAAAACGTACCGAGGGAATATATAGCACTCTGTAATTGCGTGACACTCGTAGCGTAGGATGATTTTAACCAGTTTCTCTCACCACTGCGAATATGAGGACAGTGTAAATTTGAAAATTCATAGCCAATGACATTGGCAGTAATGATTATATTACACGAGAATGCATTAGCGTTAGGAAAGCGAATACGTGTAGTGCACGGTCGCAGCTGGTCGAGTACAAGCCCGCCTAGGCACTGATAAAGGAACAAAGAAACTGTAGTACAATTTCTGTACGACAAAAGCGAGCTTCTTTCATCCATCTACAAGCGTTTCGCTATTCTGCTGCAAATAATATCGCAGGATTCGCCATAAAGAGTTACGGCATCTAGGCCAGAGTATGAAAATATGAAAAATATGAAAAGCAATCGATATTGCTGGAGGGTCGTCGCGTCTTACCCACGTGATTTCGAGCTTCATGTATAACATATAATGTAACTCGTATTTCTGTCCCCCACTTTCGACATCTATATAACCCGATGGATGCAACTATAGTGAACGGATGATGGATACACTGAAAAAATTGAAATCTAAGGTGAACGCGAGCACGATGATATCACGTATCCAAACTCAGCTTCTGCGGAAATTAGATTTTCTTCAGGAGGTTGTCTAGCGTTCAGGGAAGACATCTGGCTTCCTGAAGCTTGCGGGGGTTGGGAAGAACTCCGCTCGTGTTCGTACGCGGTCCGGGCACCAGGTCGACGCCGAGGTAGCGGGGGACCGACGGATCGATGCCAACCAACTACCATGGCCAGGCCTGGTCCGGGTCGGTACGAGCAGAGTTGACACTCTAAGCCGATTCGAAGAATATGGATAGAACGGGGTAAATAAAGGGCAAGGGGCCGTCGTGAACGGGGCGAGTCGTCCTTCCAATTTCGAGAATTAATTCATCTTCAAGACGAAAGTGAAAAAAAAAGTGTTTCCTCGATCATTTTTTGTCTTCTTCTTTCATTCCAGTATGAAAAGCTTCGAAGAATTCACCGGGTACTGGGATATTGCCTCGAATTTCTCTTTCATACGAATCCATCGATTTTTGTTCGATGTATAATTTCCCATCCTGCATTGCGTTCGACGTTTCAATCTATTGCTCTTCTTTCGTTTTTTTTCTTTTCACTCTTTGTACTCTTTTCGGCAAAGTGACGAATGCCTATTAATGTGAAAAAGATTTTATTACACGTTCAATAGGTCATCTCGAGTTGGGTCGAGCAACAGGTATCCCCGCGCTTGCGAGATTTTACCGTTCTTGAAGTTCAAACCTCCTTGGCTCAATGCCACGGGTTCAAAGGCCATCTTAGTCGTCCAGGGGTTGACCTCCTAAACCTCCGATGATGAGGGGATTTCTAGATTTAAAAGTACACATCGTTTCACAACGTATTTCCTGCTACGTCTCAAAACACGATTCAGATTTTTTGTCGTAAATTTTCTTACGCATTTCCCATTGGATGCTTTGTTGAACTCGTAGAATTTGAATTTCAATCTCAGGAATCTAATCGATCGAATCATGTACCGAAATCGTGATCAAAGAGCGGTGATTAGAGTTAATTCGCAACTAATCCATCAAGATGTAAAAAAAAAAGTAAGAAGAACTCGATTTTGTGATTCTGAGAATTTATAGTCGATATTTGAACGTGAAGAGAAGGACTCCAAGTCAGTAGAGGGTTTCTTTTGGAAAGAGGTAAATTAAGCTCATTTAGTTTTTTCGTTAATTCGTAAAAGCAGAATTCTCAGGAGATAAATTTGTGAGGTAACATTGCGAGAGAGACCGTATTATTTCACTGGATATGTTAACTTCCCTCGAAAATATATCCCCCCATGTGGCAGTCGCTCGAAAATCTACCCCTTCAAAACAAAACTCATAAGCCTGTATCTCCTGAATAAATATATAAACCAAGAGGTGTCGTTCGAGTACCGTAAACGAAGGGGGTGTGACTGAGTAGCGTTGGTTGTTCTAGACAGTTGTTATCCGCGTTTTAGAGCCGATGTGTTGGGAATTTAATCCACTAAAGCAACCACAGAACAGGTTTAATGACCAGAGTCTTGGAAACTGTTGAATAGTTGATCGTGCTCGAGGAAGCCCCCCAAATTAAATACTTTGAAACAGAACTTTATCGCACTTTTGAAACTGCTCAATGTTGCGCGGGAAAATTATTTTCTGGAACAAACATAAATCGCAGAGGACGCATTCGGAGTATCATTCATTTTCCAAGTATCTTCTCAACAGGATTTGAAAAATATTTCAAGTACCTTGACGGTATACATGCTCGGACTAGATTTGAGTCGTTTGAAAGCTTCGGACATACTAAATCTTCAAAATGAAATAATTAGAAGGAAAATTCGGCGAAAGGGAATCCGAAGCTTCAGAAATGCTAAAACCGGTCTGCCCTTTGACATTCTACCAGTTTGTGAGAAGCAACCTTGTTTGACCTTATCTTTGATCGCCGATGCGGTACCGGGTACAAGGTAGTCTTAAGTTAGCTCGTGAGATTCGTATAAGCGAAACGAGAGAGAAAGAGAAGGAAGGAGAGAGAGAGAGAGGGAATGCGAATAATATTATGATCAAGGTATGAGCGTGCTGCTTGATATATTAATAAGACGAAGGCTTTAAATTCCGACGAATTATCTCCGGATGAGAGGTCCGCAGTTATTTCTAACGCTGCAGGATGCTGGGCGTGAAAGTTTCAAAAAAGTAATAGGCGCCCGTCTTTTCAGACGCAGGAAATATAATTTTTGATACTTTATTACGTGCGTCGTAATTTCATAAGCGAACCGGGTCCTTACTTCGCGTTAAGATTTCGTGGATGAGGGTTTTTAGCCTTATCTTTGTGCAAATTTTTTTCAATAAGCTACCCATCATTTCATTCATTTTTCAGAATAAGTGTCGGCCGGGAATAATCTGATCCTTTAATTTCCCTTTTTCAAACTGTTTTCGGAGTCCTTTATCGTATCGAGGTCACATTGATATCAAACACGAATCGACGGGTCACCGACTTTCAGAAATCGATAATCGCCGGAATAAACGCACCATTGACACTAATCGCTGTGGTCCCGGATCTGGCTCATGGCCGATATTAAACAACGCGAAAACCGACATTTTCCGTGACGTTCCTAGCGGACTTTATATCATCGGTTTCATCCAATATAAACAAGTTTTCATTTATGGAAGCGTTTTGCATTTTTCTCATAGTCGGTATGACCCTATATCTATAAAATGAGGAAAAAAGATAAAATTTACGATCCCCTTGCAAGATCACCATGCAAATTTTTAGCTGGCAGCATTTTGAGGTAATCGCGCGCATTTATTCTATTTCTCCGGGCTTTAAGCCCAGTCGACGGGCTTAAAATTGTAATCCAACGTTTATCGTGAATAATAGTTCGCGTACCCGTTAAGAATTTCGCAGATAGTCTTCCTAAAACACGTGGGTTAGGAGTCTACTCATTTGTACGAGCATTAAGAGACCTAGTTCGCGGTTTAACTCGCGCCATCGCTAAGTGAAAAACGGTGTCAAAAAATTCGCGCATTATCAAACCTAACATCATCGGAATTCCTGCAAATGTTGCATATATTCGTTGAGAATGTAGATTTACAAAATGTCTTACTTCAATTATCGCTTTGAGAACCACTGACTCTTACGATTTTTGAGATTTTTTAGGGTCAAGAGGGCTGCGACTTTGTCTCTCTCCGTCAGGGTTCAAAGTCGACTGTGTGTAGGCGATAGGTAGGTAAGTGTACCGTAGGAACGCCATTAAAGCTCTCAATTTTATAGTCGCTTCGGTCAGCGGAAGCCACAAGACCATTACCATTTTATGCACCTAAATATTTATAGGTACAGATTCGCCCGTGAATGTTGTCGTTAAGCCACTGAACTATACGCAACGTTTGTGGGAAAATTGTTAAATCGACGAGAAAAAACACTTCAACAAAGTCTTACCATAAAAAATTATACTACCAAAGTAGAACGATAGGAAAGCCACGATTTTGCCACCACAGTATCAAACGAATGGGTCATTGAAACACTTTAAAAAATCCAACCCTCTCAAATACCAGAAAAGGGTTCCAAAATTTTGTGTACTTTTCGGAGTCACTCTTTGATCTCACGAGCACCACATGGTATGAGAATCTTCAACTGGATTTAGGTCACAAATCTTCTGGTTGTCAGATGAATAGTGAACACACGATTCGCAAAAGCTCTCACCGCGGCGCAGCGCGTACAATCCGACTGTTATTAAAAAATATGTGCCGTTGGATGTAGGGTAAAAAAAAGCAAAAAGACAAGAACAACAAATTCCATTCTCGCCGCAGGTGGCTCAAAAAGCATATATTAGAAGGTGAAGGGATTTCATTTTTGCACGGTTCGTAAGCAATTCCGATAACGACACTGAGGCGTATTACAGAAGGAAATTGCTGACCCACTTTTTCGAGGAGTGATGACGGGCGTTGTTTCGCGGTTGATCAATTAATAACGGGACTTATCACCTCAAGAATGAGGTAGTCAAGTAATTCGTGAATAATAACGAACCATCAGAAGTGAACGTGTTGTTTGCCACTCAACAGCTGAATCGATTGATTCTAAAATCTATACAAGACCTAGTGGCCTATAGACTTTTTGTCAACAAAATGGTTCAACAGGTTGTCCATAAGCTATTGTTGGCCGGATAACGTTAGAGTGTTTTATATGACACACTATTTCATTAGACCAGCAGAGATCCGATGTATACGACCGAACGTGAGATTATACGACACGTTAACAAAGAAAATCTCTCATGACGTAACTTTTTTTTTCTGGAAAATTGTTTTACCGTGGTAATTCAATTGTCTAGATACTAGACCCAACGAGGGTTTCTATGTCAGCAAATATTGGCCACTTTTTGAAGTTTTCCACGTTTCGGTGTATCTAATTAGAGCGTACGATATACATGCTAATTCGTGGATTGTTCGCTTTGAAACGTAAAATTATAAGAGAAAATTGTTCTACCAGGTGATTTAATTTTGTGAGCGAAAGTTCCAGAATTCTCTCTTCTTCCCTACGATTGCTTGATTGAATATTTGCATATTTATTCATTCGACGTAATAGTCCTATACGAAGAGTTAGGTAATTCAACAATTCAAACGAATAGAAAGTTCAAGAAGAGAAAATAGTAGGCGGGCAAAAGGGCGAACCTCTTCTCCCTGGACAATAGGCCACTTCAACTTCAATTTGAAGATTATATTGAATTTATTCCTTCGATATTACAAAGTATAATGAGTCTGCTAGAACCTAGAGGAGATTGAACGGGTAAAAATGAGACGAAATTCGATCGAAGGACCGAGAAAAGGCTATCGTGGTGAATAAAAGCTCTAACCGATCGAACCAACCAGAAAACCACGCACAGAAAACCCCGCGGTACAAAATCGAAAAATATAATTTCTCACAACAATAATTGGATAGGTATTTCGAACGCTGTATAGGTAATCTATGCGTACCAGAGGCGACCCCTAAGTTTGTTCAGTCAGCAAACCTGGACCGATATTATTAATATCCCGTAAACCCGATGAAACTGAATCCGGTCGGAAATGAGAAAACGTAAAAATGAATGCGAAATTGCTTATTCATACGTACCTAGCAAAGGATGTTTATCAATTATTCAAACCATCGATCGTGGAAACAGTCAGCAGTGGTTCATCTGTCACTTCTCTCGTGATTTATTGTTTGAAACGTTGACACGTCTCGCTTAACCCTGCCGTGACAAGTTTAAAACCAAATGAACAAAAAAATCGTTACTCAAATTAATGAACAGGTTGTGCTTTTAGTGATTTTAGTGAGGCGGGTTCAAAATCCCGAACGATTTTGCGCCAAAAGATCATAATTCCGAATTTAAAAGTACCGAATTGCATAATTCCGAATTGAAAAGTAACCGAAAGGCAATAATTCCGAATTTTAAAGTACCGAATGGCATAATTCCGAATTGAAAAGTAACCGAAGGGTCGTAATTCCGAATTTTAAAGTACCGAATCATGATTCCGAATAAAAAGTACCGAAATAAGAGTTTTGCACGAAAAAAAACGTGCAAAACATCGTTTCGGTACTTTAAAATTCGGAATGATGGCCTTTCGGTTACTTTTAAATTCGGAATTATGCTTTTCGGTTACTTTTCAATTCGGAATTATGGTCTTTCGGTACTTTTGAATTCGGAATTATGCTTTTCGGTTACTTTTCAATTCGGAATTATGGTCTTTCGGTACTTTTGAATTCGGAATTATGCTTTTCGGTTACTTTTCAATTCGGAATTATGGTCTTTCGGTACTTTCGAATTCGGAATTATGGCCTTTCGGCACAAAGTCGTTCGGAATTTTGAGCCCACCCCACTTTAGTGCAACGAAATGAGCCTTAATTTTCTACCTGGTTAGTATAGTAGAGCCAAAACAGCGCACTCGAGTGGATTAGATTGGCTCTCCATGTACGGGTTCGTAGTTGAGTTTCGATATTAGTTTATAAATGAGAACTCGAAGGGAAGCTGGATTAAATTCCGGAGTGGTGATACGCGTGGAATACAGTTCGAAATATCGCGAACATCGAGAATGCCAAATTACCATGGTGCTAACTCGTACACTCATTGTCCGTCGGTGTTGATTAGCTTTTTAATTGATCAGAGAGATATTTTGGACCGCGTCTGTGAACAAATTTGTCGAATAATTTTCCCCACGCCTGATTCTTTCGTTTGTTCTTCATCAACGGAATTTAAAAATTAATTATCTTATCGCGTTTAATCCGAGCCCCAGAGTTGATCCATAAACTCAAAGTCACTTCTCTACATAGTCTCGCGAAATCTGAGATAACTTTAGGATCTGGTGATAAGAGCACAAAGCCAACTCAACGCTATGAGAGATGCGTCAGAATTGCGAATTCACCCATCGGACAAGAGGCTTAGCTATAAGGCTCGAATCCGCTTCTGTGGCTATAGAGGCACGAAAATTATGTAATATACCACTTTGCGCCACTTAGAAACAAAAAAATATTCTTCCATCTTTTTCTTTTATAACGAACTTTTTGTTTTCAGACAGATATTAATTTAACTTTCGAACGATACACGCAAACTTTCCCGTATAATACAGGCACGCACAATGTACATAGTATAGTTATATATACCTCACTTGCGGTTGGACTTGATTAAATTACCGCCTCTGCGAACACATCTATGTACCGAAGTGTTCATAACTGTTGGATGAACGCTATAGTAACAAGGAGTAGTTATTGCGAATCGATTTATTGATTTAGAACTTGCATTCATTTCGGCGATGAGTTGACATAGTTAGTTTCGAAGAATGTCGGATGCTGCATGGACGTTGATATCGATAAGCATCAAGATTTCAATACTGTCGAACGCTTCGCGTCCAATTTCCTTTCTTGTGCTATTTATGGCATGGATCAAACGGTCGCGTTACTGAGACAATCTATTCCATCGTGACTGATCAAACGTCAGATTGTCGGGAGGCTCAAGCGGTTTTTCCAATTACCAAATGGCTCAATGCTGGCCCCCAATTTTCTGGACTTGATTGATAATCCAAGCAATCTCTCTTCGTCTTTCTACAGTGACATTATCTCGATTCAATTTCTCGTGTATCACATATCGGCTATCTCGCAGTGTGAGGGTTGATTGCTTCGCAACTTCGCCAAAAAAATTCTTCGCTTTGATAATAATCGTGTCGAAAAAGGTTTAGGTCGGAGCCATAATACCAACCCTGGGTTATGTCAGTCCCATGATCCGACTTTGCAGAGCGTTCAAAGGAGCGCGATTCAAAAGATCGTGAGTCAGGTTAGACAAGCGAAAAATCGTGCATTCTTCTGACTGACGTTTGTAGTCAAGAAGATGGCTGCCGCGTAGCGGTTCTTGCTACATCTCACGAGTTGAAAATAAGGATATTCCGATTCGAAGCTATTTTCACCATCGAATCTGCATGAATGGGTAATGGGAACACTTTGATCTGTCTGACTTCCAGGCCTTCGGCCTTCATTAGCCCAACATTTGATATTTGATATTTCGCCAGAACCCAGGCTCCCGGGGGTCAGGTTCAATAATCGAAATCCAGGGATCGCTGCCCCGATCCTCACCCGACGTATTAACTCCACTGAGATTGGGGGTCGGGATGGGATAACGAACGTCTAATATTCGAAATGAATCTATGTTGGGGTGGATTGAAACTGGTAAATTGAAACAGCGAGCGAAGGGTGAGCCGCTTAATATTCCAACCAACATTCCTTTGTGTTTAGGATTTTACCGTGAGTGAACAGCGTGGCGTGAATTATACAATCAGGGCCCATTGTCGCATGAATAGACAATGTCAGACAGTCAGAGCCCACGTTTTATCAGAACTTGGCTGACATCATTTCGAAGATAACCAAAACAAGGGCGAAATTTCTACAAATTGATTTTACTTTGTACATAAGAATTTATATAGGTACTTGGCGACTGTTGCTTCCTGACAAGGTGGATGACTTTTAATGACAGTTTTGAACATGGCACCGTGAAATCACATTTACCTCCGAAGAAATCCATAGATTCAATATTTCATGGTTTGTCTTACCGGATACATCAGCAGCTGAATTATGGCCAGGTGATTATGTTAGTTTTGAACCTACAATTAGAGGATGATTTTCATGGCTGTATTTCTGTACGTCATTTACAGAGTCAAAGACTGTGAATAATTGGATATACTATACAACGATTATTATCTGAACTTTATTGTAATCATAGCTGATCTTTAATTTAAAGATTGTTAAATATTTATCACAGTAGAGAGTATCACTGTCAAGTCAGACACTAAGTCCTGCCTCGCATGCTATATACTCGCTATGTTGTATTTCTATTCTTCAATCACGGAGCACCGGTCTGACTAAAACGGAGTCGCACCACTGACTGAACCTTCGAAGCGTCGCGCCGCGCGCGTGTGGCTACGTTGGCGCCATCTTGGGGGTTGGTAAAACATAATATAAGTGGAGGGATGTGCAAGAGGATATATGTGGTAAACTGATAGAAGTAACGTAATGCCGATAAGAGTACTCGCGTCAACGAGTAGCTTTATGTGGGGTGGGGCCACCTAGGTCCTTCAATACCCGCGTAATACACAGTTTTCTATTCGTAACTGTGCGTAACGTTCGCACGGCTCGAGCTGCAAATGATTTATGGAATGAATTAAAACACTCTTGAGAATATCCGTGACTGGGGGATTTTCGTGGATTAACTGTTTCGTTTCACCTCGACTGTATAAGTTAGAAGAAGATGAAGATCGGCGTTGCAAGTTACTGCGAATGATGAATGAGGGCGGTGTTACTTTCATAACGACGGTGTTTGTCTTGTAAGAAGCGACAAATTTCCTGTAATAAATGCAGCATGGTGTGAATGTAGGCGTTTTATACATTTTATGGTTTATCGGTAAAATTTTGTAACTGGAAATTATGAATCTTGTTGAAGTTTAGCTAGTGAAACGAATTTCCCTTCTGGAGGTAAACAACAGGGGAGAGAATGGTGAATGGTGCTTGTTAGATGTGTTATAGTCTGTTTGCTGAGACAAACATCAAAGTTGTGAATTTATGGTAGCGACATGCAGTGAAAAGCTCGGAGATCAACATTGTTTGTTATTTCAGTCCTTGTGCAGTTGTCTCTTCAGTTAAACAAGTAAATTCAACAATTTCCACGAAGTTTTTTTGAACTTCCGCTGGACCGGGGTCCCAGGATTTACATCAGTTTATCTAGCATTAATCTTAACCTGCTTGAAACCACTCCACAAGGTACTATATGGAGGATGGATAACCAGGACTGGTAAACAATGTCTGCGACTCATAGAAAAAGGGAGGACTTTTGATTCGAATCAAATTTGAAAACGGGCTTGGATGCCAGTGACTATTCAAAATTAGGGGCTCCGGTATAGACTGGATTCGAAAATATGAGACGGACGAAAATAAATATTTCGACATTTCTTTCCAAAACGTGTCCTCGTGAACGAGCATCTACAATAGTTGACGCGTGGATGGGTCGCATGTAGGTACCTGAGTGAGGCGAATGAATGTTGGCAGTATGTCATAACGAGGATCACTTCGCGAAACCCTGGTAGTTTTCCTTCATTTTCTTGTCACCTAGGTTCCCATTTGAAAAAAAAAAAAAAATTGCATAGCGGGAAATTTGTGCGGTTCGGGCCGAAGTGGGAAAAAAATTGAATGAAGAAAGGGACCGCGGGTTGGGCACGGAGGGATATAAGCTTGAATATACGCGTGAAAAGACGGTAGAGGTATTTTTGAGGAAATTTGAAAAGCAGAACGATGATTGCGACGGATTTTCACCAGCGAGAAAAATCAAGTGTTTCGGATATACCTACGTTTTTTACGGGGCTGACTCACATGTTTCAATTCTTATCTCGCAACGTATGAAAAGTTCCAAGAGCGATGGGGCAAATTGGTGCTTCAAGCTCCCCGTTGCGTGCGAGTTTCTTTTTTCTCTCGAATGGCAGTCACACGCACATGTTATATTCGCAGGGTTTGATGTCACGCGAAGAGGTCAACGACATTGTGTAGAGAAAAAGTTGACAGCTATAAAGGTTGGGTGTCAGTCAACTTGCTCGCACATTCTCTCATAAAAATTGTGAAAATTGTGGAACGACGTTTATTCACTACGGTATTTCTGGAAATTCGACCTCGACGGATGTAAGTGAATGAATATTGTTGCACATGGATACGGAAATATGTGAATATTGCCTACGTTCATTATATCAATTTCGAAAGTCAAGAAAGCAATGGGATATTTATCCCAGGGTCAAAGTCAGCGTTGAATCTACCTCATGTCTCGCATTCAAAGGGAAGTTGAAATGAGACCTTTATCAGAGGTCGCCCTCATTTTCTATACCGCGGTGGGACTTGTATTCACGTAACCACCACGTGAATCGTGTGACGTTGATGTTGACAACCTGGAGCGTTTCAATTAGTTGTGCTTTCATTCAAAGGGAAAGAGAGACAAAAAAGATGGTCTAGAAAGTTAATGGAAAGAGGTAGCTTCGCAATACAGAGTGATATTGAGTGAAGAGAAAAGGAGATAAAAAGGGAATCACTTGCTTCGAGGCAATTGTTCATTTCTTCAACTTCGATGTTCCAATGGGTATTCACCTTACGAATCATTACATCCGTCAGATTTCTCCGACTCTTTGATCCTCCTGGAATTCAAACTCCCACGGAATGACAAAAGCTCGGTCTTAATCTTCGTATGAAAAGTTATTCAAGATGTTGAACTTAGCTTCAGCTTCAACAGAACGCACAGCGCTTTTAAGTGTGAAAATTGTTATTCGCCACGTGGCAGGTTGCACGCGCGGACACGTGTCATCGTATATTCACAGTGCAAACGTCGTACGTGAATCACGAGTAAAAAGAAGCAAGAGGTCGAGTTCCCAACTTCGAAACTCGCGAGGTCGCGAACTTCGGCTGGATCGTCCAGCAGCAATGTAAAAGATTCTATTTCATCTCGAGTATATTTCAGTTCTCAATACCTCACAAGACATAATTCCTTTTAGTTATCCACTTTTTGTAAGTGTGAATAGTTTACAAGTCATATATACTCGCTGGGAAAAGGCTGAATTTTCACAAGGCACAAACCAACGTCGAGGTTCTTGCATATTCATGGAACTTTGCCCCCGTCACTTTGCGGCAATAAAGCACGCCCTTATTATAACAGCAATCAGAATTTATCTCCAGGGTGTACGAACAAGTGACAAAGCGTTATCAGTATCACGAGCTGACCTGACCTTCGGAAAAACATTGTAACTCAAGAAATGGACTGGGAATTTGTAAGAGGGCGTATTACCGCGGTTCCGTTACATTAATCCAATAAGGTATAGCTTTTCAGTGTGTACCTAACAACTTGGCTTTTTCGACTACTTGAACCTCACCTACTATACGAGACGGGAAAACGTAACAGAGAGCAGATGGCGGTGTGGTTTAATTTGCACTCCAGGAACGCCGGGATAAATAAGAGTCAAGTATTTGGAGAAGACGGTGTTCGAGGGGTGAGCCGAGGGTCGAAGGTCCAAAGTGCGAAAATTCTACCTTAGAGGAAGGAGAATCGGCGACAGACCAAAGTTCGCGAGAGTTTTCTTCTCGATATTTGAGTTCATTCGTTTGTCATGATCGAAACGTGGCTTCGATCAAAAAAGCTTTTCAAGTTCTTATACCCGGTGGACCATCCAAAGACTCGGCTTACTAATTCTTTCATTTATTTATGCATAGGCTCTAAAGGGGACAGCTTTGGGTGATGAAACATTGTGAAGTTAAAAAAATGGAAATCCTGCGAAGTAGGACCGAGTATCTCACACCACAATAACGTCTTTTTTTCAAGTTTGATAGACATCTGAGGCTTTTTTCCACAGTGATCAGCATTCTTAGTCGTAAAGTGAAGATTAAACTTGAATTGAATAATAAATTGAATTTTATCGTTAACTTAGCTGACGAGCAGAACCGTTTAGGAAACGAAGAGACTTTGAAAAGAAGAGGAAAAGGGATCTTTCAAATCAACGAACTTTCTGGCATCCATTTTTTCTTCCGTTTTCTTCAGTTTTTCAGCAGCAGCTTCAAGCATGCCAAGGGATATAGGTCACGAATAATGAAAATTTTTCAGCGGGTAAAATTTTATGTTGAAAAATCAAAGAGTCATGATGAAATTGAAAAATCTGAAATTAATATAACTTTCAGGTCTGATGAGGATCAGTTGACCGCGAATAACTATCGGTTGGTATAATTTTTTTGCGAGCCGCGTGAGGCGCAAACGCGAGTAGGGTTCAACGTCAAACTTATTCGGACTGACAGCATCGATGCCGCCAAGTTATTGATCTGGTCCGATGGAATGTTTTATCAGAAAGATTCTTCGACCGAGAGTAATGAACATGACGTCGGTGAAAGTAGCTAAAGTCCTCCGAAGTTGGGGTCGAACGGAGAAGGTAATCGTGCTAAACTAGCTAACGGTATGACGTATAATTCATATTCCCTTTAATTTCCTGTCTCCGTGCTCCCGAAAGATATTGAAATTGGTTACGGGCTCAGATTTGCTCCACTTTCATAAGATTGCCCCCGCAACACATCTATGCATCTAACGAACGCGGATGTTGAATCTAAGTGCACGGTAATTCAATCCACACACTTTGATTAATTCTAATTCAACAATTATCACGATTCGAAATTTACTGACACAATTTACGATCTATCCGAATCTCTTCGAAAGAATACTGTGATGTACGAAATTAGTTAGTAATTAATTTTTGTAGAATCCAGTGATACACGTAAAGTTGAAAGAAAATATTATGCATGGCCTTCAGTCAACATGAAAAAAAAATATTTTCATCTACTTACATCGTAATTTATTCTTTTTCTAATTCAAAAAGTTTCTCGATCGTAACTGCAAGTTGTTTTACGATGACCCTTTTTTCTTCACGTTAGAAAGTTCAGTAAAATGGTACATCTTGTGATTTCGGTCAACTTGTACCTCTTTCTTATCGTGTCGTGTGAGCTTGGAGTGAAATTCGAACCAATAAACCTGCAGAAAGCAAGAGTATGTATGGTATATGGTTTTATACCTACAAATGTTACGTCTAATCTTATCCACCCCGACGCAAGGCAACAAGGGTAGTTGTTCGGAATACGACTTACCATCGGTTTCCTTTTTACCGGTACCGTACTACATTATCGACGGAGCCTGTGTAACCAGCCCCGTCATTACTGTTTATACAACCCCCCTATCGCGACTGGAAACGTAGGATTAAGGGTAAGCGATAATCTGCACAGGTTTATGCTTGTCGCGCGGAAACACCGTTTGACCTCGTTGTTCAATTTTGCATATATGCGATCACGATATCTAGTATGTTCAACACAAGGAACATATTACTACTAATCAGTGAATAATTGGAACAAGACTAAATTTACTTAGATTTTCAAAATTAAACAAGTCGTTAAACAAACGTATCGAAAAATATCCAGACACTCGATTTTAGAGCTTTTTCAGCTATAAATCGATAGTTCAAAACGATCTTTGGAAAATTATACAAATTTTAAAAAGCTGCGACACGATGTACTGTTCAAACTTTCTCGAGCTTCCCGCAAGGTTAGCCACTCTTTCTCCCATTTCAACAATTTGAGTTCAACAAGAGATAGCTCTTTATGTGAATTTGGTTCCTCGAATGGGGCTCATGTACAAGCTAAAGCACGCTAATTCTACTTGCATCGTAGGTAATAATAGCAGAGCAGCAGTGCGACGCACGGCGAGGTAACAATGTATGCTAATGTAATCTCGCAACAGTCACGTGACTCGCGGAATTCGTCTAGATGTTACGGTTGTAAATTTCAAGGTAACGTAATAGCCAAGAGCAGAAAGCCAAAGTGGTTCCTAATTTGCAGTGGGTATAAAGTTATTGAAAAAGCGCCGGATAGTGGATACCCGAAGGTTCATACCGCGCTCTTAACGGCCGGCAATAAAGGCTAATAGAACGTAATTTTCCAAGACTTTACCAGAGCTTATCTGTATCTGGTCGACAGCCAAGGTTCGAGGTAACACTGAGTTATACCTACTACCAGCGTCTGACCAACCGCGATACCGACCCCTTCCCACGCCCCGAATGGTCAGGGTTGTTTTTTTCAGACTCTTCTTTTTTGCAACTGAAATAACCAGTTTTATTAGCACTTTCGATACTGCGACTATCCGAGCTTTTTATGTGCTGTGATTTACCGTCATCGAATGCAAGCTCTACTTTTTTTTCATGATATTGCGGCCAGCCGAGTACCTTAAACCGTCGAAAATCGCAGCATCCGGCGTTTGCAAGCTCAAAATAATTATGCTAGATACATGATTACTAACCGTAACATAATAGCCTAATAAATTGACATTTTACACCCGGTAATATTTCATATCGCAAATATTCGTTATTATGGCGAATTTTATCAGCGAGTAGCGGAGCGTGATTTGAATCAATTTGCATGCAGACGTGGGTATACAAATACTGAGTCCATTTTTCGGTAGTCAATAGCCGTGTTTTCCCCGTGACGGAAAACTGTCAATACTTTTTGCCTTTTTCTCTTCAGTTTTTCCGGTAAAATTTCTAAACTGTGCCGAGCTTTGGACATTACGAGTGGGAAACGTCGATTTTGATTGACTGAAAGGCCCCAACCGAATAGAACCTAATGGTCCAACTTCCTAGCCACGACCCCATTGTTTGAGCAAACGGAACGGCGCGGGCGGCGAGCTTTGGCAGAAGACATAACAATTACAAAATAATAGACGACCTTTGCAACCCGACGCGAGCTACGCGGCCACTTCATGAATTAATCATCCGAAAATTGTACGGGCGGTCTACCCATGTAATGGAACTAACCCTCGCAGGATTCATGGAGATGAGGAACAGCTTGGAGATCGAATATTGACCATTTACCGTCAAATATACCAGCTTGTGATTAATTATCATCAATCAATATTCATTCCCAACAATACGAATAATTTTTAAATAATAAGGGGTAATGTACTAGAATTTTATCGACAGTTAGATATTTCGGAAAGTGCGAAAAAAAAACATATGCATAGTGGAATTCTACATTCGAATGTAAAGAAATGGAATGAAAATTACGAAATTACCGTAACCATTGGTTTAGTAATTTTCATACTATTTCTTAATTTTTGAGAGAATCCAAAATATTGTCGGGTAATATATTTGTTTCGAATTGTATGTAGAATTCCGCTAAGCATCTGTTGTTTTCTGCGATCTAGTTCCATTGACTTGGATATTTGGAGTAAAATTCGAGTACAGCACCCCATCGGCTCGAAGTCAACGTGAAAATTACTTGGGTAAAGTTCGGTTTCAAGATGGTCGTACAGCGGTTCAGAATGCATAAAATTTTCGCGTAAGGGCATCTGAAAAGCTTGTCCATTCATCCGAGATAAGAATTTGAATTTCTTTTTGCTATGAAACGTTTTTTCAATTTGTGACAGCCGCTGTTTTAATTACTGCTGGAACCCCATTATCGTGTGAATCGAAATGCCCGTGACCGTGACCGACACGAAGCCGTCCGTAACTGCGGAGCGTAATTGATATGAAAGTTACAACCCAGTTACGACTATCGTCCGTAAACAATTACTTCGTGTAGATTATGGACTATGTAAAGCAAGCGCTCGGATTAAGATGTGTAATAATTTGTCCGAGGGACCAAAGCCTCATTAGCACAAGTTATTATCAGTCATGGGAGAAAATTAATTAAATTAATAATAAGGGTTGAGTCAGTGGTTCTATGATGACGTAGATTTCAAATATTGAATTCGATAGAACCGAGGCTGAATAGATTTTGGTTTCTTCTTAACGGCGTATCCCGTGGCTTTAACGCATACATGGAATATAAAATATAAAATATATTGTCGATAATGTAGATAGGTACATCGGAATTCACCCCAGGATCCGTTCGCCAAGATAAATTTTCCCGATATCTCCACCGGTGTAACTGGGAAAAAAAGAAAATTTTCAATTTCCCTTAAAATTTATGAGAGAATATAACACTTTTTGATCCAGAAAATAGGGTAAAAAACCGAAAGTCCTGCGGTCTCAGCCAACTTTAAACCGGGAAGAGTTTCTCGTGCAACGAAAAGTTTAGAACGCTCATTTTAACCCATTCGGGCTCCAGACCTGGCTATCAATTTAATCAAAATTAGCCGAAACTTTTCTCATTTCTTTTACGAAATCATATCCACACGGGGATTCAGACTTGTTACAGGAATTAAGCTTGCTTGCTGCACAAGATCAACTATTCCACCAGTAAATCCGATCTTTATTCCATATTTATGGGTATCCTGATTTCTTTGACTAGACGTTTGAAGTATTTCGCATTCTAGCAGCCGACGCTAGACCGAGATTGAAAACGTTACCTATGAGCATCAAAACCAGGAAATGGAATGTTCCTTCATGCACGTGAGTCAAAACACAAATAATAACGGAGCATTCGCGTACTCATACAAACAATCCCTGTGCTCCTCGAGGTCGTTATATCAGACCAGTGACTGTCACTTAATTGTGCGAACCCATGAGTGTACTTGACTGACGTAGCACTTGTGGGTTCTCTCGCGGTATTTTTACTGTTGAAAAGAAAGCAATTCTCTAATTGCTTTCGTTCACAAACGCCACTACCACCTGGTACGCGGAAAATGATGACATTCAGAATCATATCTACACTCCAACTTTTAACACAGAGTATTTCTACGACATGAAGAAGGGCAACGTGTCATCTGTTAGCTCTCGAGAGACGTTAGTGTAGATGGATGACTGCGTGTAACATAGAAACACAGCCCAGTTGAGGAAACGTTCAATACATATGTCGTTTCTCAGAAAACTGTATTTTGAACCAGAAGTATAACTTATCGATACCCGCGTGTCAATATTTCTAGATACTATAAGAGTCTTCCATAGAGTCGTATATAATATCTCGAACTTCGAAGTTGTTAGCAGTTGAAAAGAGCTCAACTTATCCAAGTCTAGAGCACACAAAGCTTCGAAGCAAGAAGATAGCTACGAGGATAGATATAACTCATTCTTATCCCCGTTGCCGCTTTGGATTGACTTTGGATGATTGGTAACGAGAATCAAGCCAAAATGAGGGAAGGAAGATGTTGAATGTAAATTTAGTGAAGAAATTTCGTATTCTTTTCGCCAAAGCAAGAGTTTGTATGTTCTTGTAAAAACTGTCAGATCTCCTGAGGATGTTTCTTCATAAAATCACGCGACGTTAAGATAATTTTTATAAATTGTGTTTTTTTTCGGTAGAGTCTGTAAATATTAAGCCCGAAGGCTATACTTTAGAAATACGCATGTTTCGCGTTCACGAGAAAAATCCCTACGGGCGTTATGAATGCGTATGCAAAGTCTCCGCAGCTGAGTTATCAAAAGTCGATTCACGCTCTCAAAATTCATGTGGCCGGAATTCAACCCCGATCCTGCGTCTTCTTATCGTGAAAATGAATCTTCAAGTAAAAGCTATTCAAATTGTAATGGAACAACTGTTCTCCTGAGCAGAAAACAGGTAGCCACAGTCTTATATAAAATCCCGCTGAAGATTTCCCACGTGAATTTATATTCTTTGTATTTTCTATCTCACGTCAGAGGATATTATGCGCAGGTAGATAGGTATGAGGTATAACCTCTATGCGAAAATGTGTTTTATATGGGATCTTATTACCTCCATCGAAAACCCATTTGCCTCTGTATCCGTTTCCGCAAAATAATGCGAAACCATATCCCTGTATCCTCTCAGAAGAGAATACAACACTTCAAATAACACTGCACTGTGATAATGGGGCCAGATTCGTATTTTACAGTTTACTGCACACTTTTCTGTACACAGGAATAACATTTTCCTCCAATATACTATCTCCGCTATCACACTGTTCGTCGAGTTCGCAAAGATTTGTTGATTTCTCTATGAAAGCTTTTGCTCTAGTTTGAGAACAAAAATTGGAAACCCTGACGAATGAAATAGCAAGAAAAAAAAAAGAATCTAGGTGGACGTAGTAGAGCAACGATTGATTAAGATTTATCTTCACCGAGTTGCATCAATTACCTATAGACAAATAGACAGGTCGATAATTTCTAAAGTAAAAAGAAAACTGTCTAAGGTTGCAGAGGGGTAAATGAGAGTGGAAATAAATGGAAAAGGTCGTCGCTATGGCGATGATGAGATAAGCGAGTTACTTAGCGAGAAACGACGTTACCAAAGCGGCATGTGGCACGAAAAGGACGAAAGGATTTGCCAAATGGTTTTGAAGGAGTGAAATGTTGAAAATAAAAGGAATCTCCGAGGAAAAAAAAAACATTATTCAACCCAATTGTATAAGTAACAAAGTAACATTAGCATACCCCATGAATATACATTCAAACTCTGATAGAGTATAGGTACTCGTGTAAATTTTGTGTAATACAAAATTCATCAGAATGAGTATCTACAGTTAAATAATTGACGTTACAACAGAAATTCACAGCAAAATATCACCTTGAATATCACCAGAGGCCACCGAATCCATTAATAAAATTATTATTCGTGACTCGAGTGCGAAATATGATACCCAGAATTTACATATTATCTATTATTTCTGTATTGCCTGCACGTGTAGAGGTAGATAGTAGTATGTTATGCCTATGACAACACGAGGTGTACGCCTCGGTTCCATTTTCATTATTTACGATTTGCGTTTTGTTAGAATTTGTCGATACCATCCTTTTTATACATAAACTATCCACCAATGGGAATTATCTTTCAAAATCGAACGCTGAGTCTGGAGAGACTTCGTTCTCATATCCATACATATATACGACTCGAAGCATCAAATCCTCTTCCTATTCTCTTCGGTTATCTCGCAGCGTCTGTGACTCGAAATTAATACTCCGAGTACAGATGGCGAGGTTAATTTTTCCAAATCCAAACTTATATGTGGTTTGAGGTGAGAATTACTCATCGTACAAACATGACCATGGAATCTTGTCCATCGAATCGGTCAGGTGAATCGATTCATGTAACCTGAGTTACATGAATAATATCTAGCTTTGACAACAGCCATTCGTGGTAAGTTGTGATATAGTCAACATCGGTGTTGAAATTTGCACATTCGTTTTTATTCAACTACATATGATCAGGTTGTGTTTCACGGTGAAATTTAATTGATCCGGTGATTCTCCCCCTGCCCGGGAAACTAACATTCAACCAATATTCGGAAATTAATTCAAACATTAAGTATATTTTGCCCTGGCAAATAATTAACCAGCAATGTACTCAATGTCGGCATGAAACGATTGGTATCCGTTTCATCCGGCTTTTAAATACCAATTATTACAAACGAGCTTTGGATACTTTGCCGATTTATTCTGTTTCTAATTAATTTTCAGCTGGGAAAATATACGTGCAGGTTTATTGAAGGGAATTGATGTAGATGTGGGACCATTTTGGTCCCTGATCTCGTTCGAGCGGCCATAGATCACTAAAGATACCGAAGAAAAGGTCCGTTAGATTTTACTCACAGACTCTGAGATAGGAATCGGGAGAGCGCCAATTTGCCGATTCGATTGTTTTTCAGTCCGTCCAACACTGCTGACGCCGCAACCTCCATTTTGAGGCGAAACCGCTTTCACCTATTGTCTATTCAAAGTCCCCTTCCAGTTTGTCAGTTTGCAATTTTATTGTTAAACTCTTTCAATAGAAATATACTTCATTCAATAGTCACACGTCCGGAGGGATGATGACATATTTTGTGACACGTATAGCACGCAGCTGTGTGCTCATCCTGGATTTTAATCTGTCTCTATGAGTCTGAATGTACAGGTCATATGTAATGATGGTGAGATTTATTCCATTTCCTCACGTTTCTCTGGCCTCTTCATCTTTTATACATTCACAATTATTTCAACGATTGATTTACATTTTTGTAAGTCCAGTAATCTCAGTCTCTTTTAAGAAATCTTTTTCCTTATCTTCTTTTTATCGTCTGAAAATATTATCGTAGCACCTTTCCAGAAATCCACTTTACCCCACTTGGAAACTCTTCGAAAAAGTAAATTAATTGGCTGTCGGTTTTCAGGAGTTTTAAATTCAATTTCATTCGGAAAAAAAACACTCAGATGTTCACACAGACTTTTGGTACTTCTCGAATTGATGGTATCTTCTTTTTATCAGTTTCTTATCCCAAAAGTAAAAAATGAAAAATATCCTCAAATCGGTTTAATTAGACTTTTTGAAAACGTACCGTGGGTTGTAAAAACTTTTTGTCAAATTAGTTTGAATCACGTTTTTTTTATTATAACCAGTTAGTATCACTGTGAGTTTACAAAAATACTACGACAAGATAATCTGATCGATTAAACTCTGTTGTTTAAATTGCTATTATCAATCTACGACACTGACAGTAATTACGGGATTGAAATATTACCGGTTGGTTCGATATGCCAGTAGAGAAAAATTCTTCTACAGCTATAACTTAACGTTACGTAACTTGATATATGTGTATATATGTATTAGGCCTTTGGAAACTTTGCTCTCAACTGGATCACAATATAATGACGATTTTTCTTAACGATAATATATGGGTCACAATAACAACAGTAACAACAACAGCTCTGCGTTTAACTATAAATTTACTAGCAATCAATTACCTAAGCTAAATAACACGCAACAATAGCAGAAAATACGAATACAACGATGTGACGTTTTTTTTTTAGGCTTTTTATTTATCGATCAATTTTTTTTATTTATCATCACTTAACACGTATTAAGACACTTGGCACAGGATTTTTTTTTTTTTAAATCACAAATTTATTTTACATTCAATATTGGAATACCTTTACAATAATAATTGAAAATAAGTTAAATCAATCACAGTAAAGTTTTACTGTTGAAAAATTGAACGTTGCATTCTTGCTGCTGGGATATTCTATGTTTTTTTCGGATCACGTAACCTTCGAGCTTTTTTTTAATGAGTGAGTCTGCTCGGTCATAAAGTGGGTCAGAAGTCATTAACATATAACACAGTGAATTTGTTCAACGATATTATTTTATTTTATTCATTTGATTTGTTACTTTAGTCTTGTAACGTGTGTGTCGAAAGAGAAAGACCGTAGAGATAGTAAAAGTGAGTAGAATTAGGTTTTAAGTACGTCGTTTCGTTTACCTCGACACGACTTTTACGTCGCACCTTAGTTAGCGAACGAGTTTAAAGTAGCGTGAGAGAGTTATAAAAAATAAGTAGTGACTGACACGTCAGGGCAGACACGCCCTCTACCAAACGTTGACTGCCGCTGTCGTTGACGGTCTGACCTACTCGCTCCGCTCTCAGCTACTTCAACCCCTAGCCGTTCCTCCCTCAGCGCCCCACTCGTCTGTCCCGCCGCTTGCACCCCCCGAGGACGCGCCTCATCCGCGCCCCATCGTTTTCCGCCAGCTCCTATATAGAGGTTCTGTTTCTTGCTAGGAATCAGCACTCGCTTTTTTTACACCAGAATTCGCCAGTTGGATATCCTGATACTCCGGGGGCTGGTTTACCATGAGCAACGGGACCGCTAATCGAGGGTTTCCAGTAACCATCCAAAGGTGGTTATTACTCGGATGTATCGCTCGCTACAAGAACGAGATACTATTAGCATTTAGCTGTAGATTTTTATCTTGATACTGTTCTGCGTTCCGAAAATTATTCCGCAAGGCCCAAGGCGGAAAATAGATATTTATGTGGCATGCGCAGAAAGTAACTGTTTATTCGGCAAGGTTATGTTTTTCGTACGAGCCGTTGGTTTTACCTGGCGAGCCTTGTAAAGCAACGGCGAGTACTAAAAACATAACCTTGCTGAATAGTTACTTTCTGCGCGCGCCCCATACAATATTTATTACGGAAAAGGCATTAATAGTCACTTTGACGCCAGTTGAGTTCCGCACGAACTGTGTATAGGAGCTGCTGTAAAAGGTAGTAGAGAGGGGGTAACCTGCGGTATAAAGACTTTATTCCGCAACTTTGACATGCGCACTTCGAACTGCGCATCAAAGTTGCGGAATAAAGACTTTATACCGCAACTTTGAACTTAGCGGTATAAAGTGCCATTTGCCGGAACGAAAACAGGCGTCAAAAAGTGACTTTTTAATGCCTGTGCCGTAAAAATTAATGTTCAAACCGATTCAGATCTTTTAGATTCAGCAAAGATCGAGATATAAAGAATCTGAAATATCCTATTGTCCGGGATCGTGAGCTGAATATGGGCATCGAATTCCAGTCAAAAATATTGAAAACTGTAGAAGCAGTTGGAGTTTGGAATTTAAATTTTGGAAAATTGTGCTCGATGGCTTTTCCGAAGTTTCCGGGTTTCTGGAAAGTGTGGTCATTTATATATACGCTGTCCGATGTTCAGCCAGAAAGATTGCATAAAAGTTATTCGATTTTGACGAACACTATAACTTCATTGATTATTGATATTAAAAAAAAAAAAAAAAAAAAAATGGGAAAATTATCCATCCCTCAAGGCGTTTATTCTACCGTTGGTTAAATTTATTCGTTACTAGAATTTCTTGATAATGAAGATTTACGATTCAACTTAGCTTGATTATGATGGAGTATTTGTCGTGCGAGTCAAATTGAACTTGGTGAAAAGCTTGTAGGAGTAATTTGCTAAAAATTGTGGCTCGTTTTGTGAGAAATGATACGACATGGGGTTGAAGTAATTGGAAGGATTATATTTTCATCCGTGACTAAGCAGGTGAGTTAATGCCGACGACTAGCAGTCCCAGATGGCACGGTTGGTAGAAGCCAAGAATGTAAAGGAGAAAATAAACGGGGTGGAAAAAATACAATTTAAATTGTTACGAATGTAAAGAAAAAAATTACATAAATTGAACTAAACGAAAAATATAAATTTGTATGTTGGCAAGGTATTAAGGTGGCTCAAGCACGAAGGTCCGAATTTCGCGGGGGCTAAAGCAAGGCCCTCTATTTTTCCTCGAAAACGCAAGATTGCCATAATACAGTTACTCGCGATCAAATTATTGACAATTTCATGCATAAGTCATTAGTTGTATGCCAGTAAATAAAGACCGTGAAATAAGAATAATTTCATGTTACGATACTGCATACAGAAGTATGGCAACATCGCGACTATCTGTCTCACTCTCTCTAGTGATAAACGGCCGGAGCTTCGATTCTCGCGCATGCGCTCAGCTATCATAATTCTGTCCAGCTGCCGAATTTCTACGCGGTCCCATAACCTCTCTGAATTTCAAAGTTTTCGAAACTTTGACATTGAATATCTCATAACAGAAGTCGATGACCCCCCACTTTATCGTTGTATTTGCAATCCTCGTGGTCTAATCAGCGTTACTCTAGTTTCTCGTCAACATCTGTTCGGTAGATGCAGAGATATTACTCGGCCCAAATAATTCAGCCTCATTCTCCCATAAGCCCCGTGTTAAAAAATCGAATTTCAACAATATTTATCTCTCTTATCTAGTCGATGACCTGGTCTGAGATTTTGCGTACGTGAAGATGAGTACTGTATGTACAATATACTGAAAAATTATTTTTTTCTGTTCGTGAACGTGTTCGCGCTTGAGCCACCTTAAATCAGTGTGCAAATGTCGGGAACAAATTACACCGCATTATTATTCTACCGCCATACTCTGCAAAGGGTTGAGAATATACGATTCCAATTTGTCATTCGAACGATACTCTGGACCCACTAGCTTTATCGAATTAACAATTTTCTAAAGTCTGGCTATGCGGACCCGAAATTTCCCAGCTCCTGGCCTTCCCACCCTCGACATGAGAGGGTTGCGAAAAGCCTTCATGGCCTAAATACCAATTATCAACTACAAACCACCACCCAAAGGCAGAACAGAGTACATACGTGTCGGGGTGTGTTGCAGCGTGGCGACGATCACTCAGGTGTTTAACCACGCGTGGGATTGCGTCTGACACGACTAAGGGCAGAGCGAGGAACCCCTTCTCTCGATGTCGGTGTAACCGGCACATACATACCCCGGGGTCACGTGCCTTCCACTAATGGCAGTCTGGGTTCTCGATGTACGCTGAAGACGGTTAGAACAGCTGACTAGTCATACGTTACAGCATGTGCACGAAGTTATGCACGGAAACCGATAAAAAGTACCTAATCGAGAAACCTTTTAAACACCTTTTAAACACTTGTTTCGATAGGTTCTTGCGATTTTTCGAGTCCACACTACTCTCGAACAACTTGAGCCAATCGCGTATTAAAACTTTCAACAGTACTCAACGATGGAAAAGCTCAAGTGCACTCCGGAGCACCGGAGGCCCGATACAGCGAACATGCTCATTGACCGTATCGTTTGAAACTTTAACAAGCTTATGGTATAATTTGATCCACCGATGAAAGAATAAATCATTTGTAACACAGGGATTAAGACTTTGATGTATGGGACGAAGATTAATCAGTGAATTCGTCATCATTACTTCTGGCATGAGTGAATAATTCGGGGTACCAAAACTTCGGCTTCTATGGTACTCAAAATTTTCTTCTGAGAATACTCACATGATCAAGAGGAAACACCCTTTTGAGGGTGACATCGCATCGCTGAACTCGTTTATAATCTGATAGTATGTTAATTAGTCAAGATGGTAAAAGGGAGTACCATCTCCATTAGATGCTTGGTGCTTCTCCCGACGGATGATTAATCATACGCATGTATAGATGTCACTGAACGCGGAAGCTGAAGCGGGAAACTGTATTCCAACAACCATTTCAGTTCACTGCAATATATGTACATTTGTAACGTGTAAGCTTGCACAGAACTCCTTAAACCATTTGACTATGCAAATTGAGGATTTCCAATACCAGGATTAGGAAATTGCGTCAGTACACGAATGTAAGGATTAAGGATACTCCGTTATTTCTGAGTACAGAGTACAAAATTCTGTATTCCAAATAATGCAATCAAGTTTTGTAACAATAAGTTTGTGTGAGTTTGCCGAAAGACGAAATATTCCACCCCACACATCGAAATATCACTTCTTTCAATGACCTGATGAATATTTTTTTTCAAAGACACTGAAGTATTTGACAAGTATAAAAAGTGGACAGTGTCTCCGGAGGATTTTCAAATTGATTTGGTGAAACAGAAGCCAGAGGCGCATCTACGACACGGAACCCTAGAGTACATTTTATGAATCACAAAGCAGACAAGCTTTCTTTGATTCCGTTGAGCAAGAAAGACGGAAAGAGATAAATCATAGAGATCATATAAGAAAGAAAGGCGTCCACTGAGTTGCATCAATCCAGGATTATCCCTTCTTATCCCGCCTTTCTTGCGCAGCCATCTACTTCTTTCCGGATTTTCCTTCAAGTTTTGTTTTCTGCCAGAGTGACAGTCTTTTTAGGCATGTTCCCAGGCTTTCTTCGATTTATATTATACGATGCTAATATACTGGTTCGAGCAGTTGAAGAATTTTCGTATACAAGTCACGAAAAAAACTTTATTTTATATAACTTCATTCAAGTTTTCTGAAAGCGTAATTCCGACCCTCCGCGAAAACACCCTAAAAAAATTCGCATCAAGTTTTAATTCCGTATTTGTAACTCTCCAGTAAACGATATAACAATTCCGAAAGTACTTCGAATATCGTACCACAATGAATTTTTTGAAAGTTTTAACCCTCATTCAAAGTCTGTGTCGTTAAACTTGGCGCGGTTCGATCCATTCGGCGGAAAGCTCCTCAAGGATATCGTCCTCTGCCACGTACCTTTTGAATCGCGAGTCATCGTCGGGGCGATTTGCACCCCTGGAAAATTTCACGTGAAAAAAATTTCTATGCACGACGTAATCTGACCACACAGCGAACCCCCCCGAGTCTGTGAGTACAATACATACACACATAACCGCCATCCCGTGCAAATCCTTTATGCCTCGTTTACCTTGGGATAGCCACGCCAAGCTGCCGTGCCGTCACGAAGCTGATACATTTCATTCTGTACCAGAAACGACGCTTTCAGAGAAATAACTAACTCCCAAAACCAGCGACGCCCAAGTTTCACCAAACCTAGAAACTCAGGAGCATCGATTTTATCAGTGCAAAGATTCGCTATCCACACGCGTCCTTCTTCCGATAAGCTCCCATTCATTTGGAGCCTCCTTCTTCTTGTACAGCTAGATGTATTTTACACCTCTATTTTCTACTTAATTATACAAAACGTTCCTCTCCGGTCCACTAACCGGAAAATATCCCAATGGGAGTCTTTGTCACATGACCGTTGGGTCACAAAAACTACGCTATTTTACTTTTTTTTTATCTACCTTACTTTTTTTTATCGAAGTAAAATTTTAGGCGGGTGATTTTATAAGGGAGCAAACGTTCGACCCCTCCATCTATTGCTGTGGTACCGAGGTTTTTATTCCCCGAGTTACTCCGCGTTGTTAACCGTTGCCCGAACAATCTTTTCACCCATAACACGAATCAGCTGTATTTTCGGGTTGTGGATCGCGGTGGAACCGCACTGTGGCGAACGAAACAGAACCCCAACGCCCGAGATAGATGGCTAAAGTTTAGTGTGTCGCGTCGGTTCCACATTGGAGGAAAACCGTGTACAAGGGAAGATTGAAGCGGATGAAATCACGTCTGAATCTCAGTCTCTGCAGAACTTGGGTCGACGTAATTGCGAGCCATATCGTTAACTAGTAAGTAGATACGGTTCCTCCTCAATTCTACACGTGACGTTGGAACCAGGTGCGAACTCGAGATGGGATGATAATAATTTTCAAGCATATCGCTTTCCGAATGGAGTTACAACATGCCGCAACAAATTTGTGAATAAACTAAGAGACGTTTTAATAGCGCTCAATTTCACCGGAGGCAACTATTATCGCCGCTCCTCACGTTCCACTTTTCACAGCAGACTCTCTATACCTGCACGATCTGTAATTGCTCGCTTTCCCCCCCACACAGGTTTCTCGCCACAGGGCAGACCAGATAGACCGAAAGCTGGTATTTTTTCATAAACTAGCGGAAAATGCAAGAATCTTTGTGAAAAAAATCGTTTCAAAGGCGTAATTTATCCGACAAGTTTGGTAGCACTTCGTCCTACGATTAAGCAGGGACGATCAGCGCTATGACAACCATTTTCCTTTCATTAATTATGTAATCCGACCCCTGAAGGGGTGCCATACTTGTAGAAAATGAGACGCCAATTTCTGTCACCAGCTCCTGGTCTAAGACTCTCAACGACGCATGTGGGCATCACGCGCCACTCGGTGCCTCGCAGAATCTACTGTAGATTATAGGGTCTGTACTCTGTAGTACAGAACAGTTCTTATCGTTTATGGAAAAGAGATGGATGAAAGAAGGGGTTTAAAACTAAATCCACAGTGTATGTCAGTGCATGTACGTAAATAAAATAAATGAGATTGTCGTATAGTCTGTAGAGTAGAAAAGCGGAAAATCGTTTCGGAATCCGGAACAAAGCTTAGCAGGAGTTCTGAGTGTTTTGAACAGCTTTCAATCTCGAAGCTCTAAATTACTTTTTCTCGTAATCCGATAATAGCCATAGACGGTGGAGTGGCTGGATGCTGCTACGTACTAAAATGTGTCTGTCTGGACGGAGTCACCTGAGCTCTTGGAAAGCTTACTTGTCGCGCCAGCTAGAGGACATTGTACTCAAGGGTCGGGAGGCAGGCTCTGAACCCCCGAGTTTAGAGCTTTCGTCCTAAATTCCGTTTTTGATGGCATTCAAGGCTGACAAAGTACGTAGATCCAAAACTGTTCAAAAAACCGTAAAAAGCTCGTCATCATGACCGAAGATCGGAGCTCGGATACTCGAAGGGTTTCGCTTAGCGTTCTCCTGCACAGGCGGATTTCTCGATTGCGTGATATTGTCCCG
>JAEUYN010000437.1:0-102969 GCA_018257835.1 Euura lappo | reverse complement strand
CAAGAGGAAAAAAAAGTACAAAAATGGGGTAATTAATCCACTCTGATAGCGCTCGAGAAAATAAATGAAACTGTAGAAAGGGTATTAAAAAAAAATAACTAATAAGAATTGTATTTTCAAAACGTGATTCAAAGCTTTGTGTGTTGCGTTTCATCTGAAGATGATGGAATGACGTTAATTATGTTCTCTCTGTGTGGGGATATGACGCAGGAAATTATAACGAACGTTTGAGGTCTGGAAAAAAAAAGTATGAAGATAGGAGAAACAGAAAAATAAAACACACCCCTTTCACAAAGAAGAAACGAAATACACGTACGTCGAGTGGCACGAGACTCGAAAACCACTTTACTTCACAGTTTCCTGTTGACGAACTGAAAATGAACAGAAAACCGGATAAAGCATTCGTCAGTCGCGTTTGAGAACGAGCTTAATGAAAAGCTCGAGGTAAGAGCGAACATTTGAGGTGCTTTCACAGACTACGCGCGATGCACCCGTTGTGCGTTGGACAACTGAAAAAAAAAATCCTTTCAATTACTTTTTTACCTCAACTTATAACGAATAGTCGGAAACTTTATTATGTCATTTTTTACTGCATGCAGATCCGTGACGTAACAGGAAATAGAAAATGTGGATGAAAATTTGGGGACTATAGTGCAACTGATAAAAATATATTTTCAATTTCGCTTCAATAAAGTGACGAATGACTATTAAATAAAGGTTAAACCGCGTAAATCCCGTATAACGTTTGAAATAGTATCTCTTTCGCGCCGCGCCGTGACGTCACTATTCGGTACGACGCCTGCGCCGTCTAGCGTCTTCCGTGGGAACCCACTCCTCACTTGACACTTCGTGTCTCCCATTTCTCGCTTTCTACCGGAGGATATGTTAGGTTATTCAAATATGGCGGTGAAATTGTGAATTCTGACGTCACGGTCGATCGAAGAGCGTTCCTTCCCCGGTGATTCGCGTTTCTCACGCTTTTTAACCAATTTTATTGACGAGATTGAAGAAGTAAAATATTGTTTAGACGATGCGGACCCATTTCGATGAATAGTCAGTTTATGGAAATTAATTTTCCCCGTTTTTTAAATTCATTTCTGGCTAACTGAACTTTGACTTTAAAGTGCCGGACAAGTTTATGCATTCATCATTAAAGCGGATGATTTTCATCCTTAATTATGCTCTTTAGAATTATCAAACATCGAAGGCAAAAGCGTCCGAAAAACTTCGACGGCTATTAATTCGAGGAAACTCTTTACCTCAATTTTCCACAAAGTTATGGAACTTTGAAACGACAGACTTTTTTTTCGAGAAAATAAGAGCAGGCCTGGTAATCTTTGTGATCGGTCACAATCACCTTGCTTCAGTGAAAGAATTATAATGATACACAAACTGACGTTATATCACTTCTCTACCTCCCATCGCAACTCGACGTTCGGCAAGTTTAATTAATCCCGAGTTTCATACAGTTTGAGATATAGTCATTACGAAGTAAACGAATTGAAAATTGGGTCGAGTACGCGCGAATTTAGACGGACGATTAAAGCGCTCATCGATAGATATGGAAAATTGATAAATCGAGGAAAAAATAATGACAGTTACCTCGATCCTGCCGTGACGCCATGAATTTTTATTACATATTCAAACATACCTACGTATGTAAAATATTATTCCTATTATTTAGATTAAAATTGGGAGGATGTTCATAACTCTGGGCAGGGTATCAAACTCCCCGTTTCATTTGTATGTGAATCCAATTTACCTAATTCGACGTTTTACGATAATCGACACCATGTTCATACCCTCTGATTTAAAACCAATCGTTTAGAATCGAAAACAAAGAAGAAAAAAAAATGAAAAAAAAACGTTTTCAAACTAGGATTATAATTCCCTACGGATTAATTACAACGTCTCGTAAACTGCGAGGATTTAAATCCATGACGTCGATAATGCCCATGGTATAACTGCACAGATGCCAAAGTCGATAAAAAATACTGCACGGCTCCATATGCAAGCTTCGAATTGATATTTATGTCAGAAGGGTATAAAAACTGACTCATAATGGTAGCTGTAGGTGCTGGAGATAAGATCTTTATGAATTCTCGATCCGCAGTGCAGGTACACATTATTTTAATATTTTTTTATTTCCTTACCGCGTTTCAAAGATTATGAGAAATCAATATTTATCCGTTCTCGATGCACCCTAACTGCAACGCTTCACGTTTCCCTCATGCATTAATATAGCGGGAAGAAAAATTTCTTCTCAATATTTCTTTAAAACATGAAACCAAAAAACAAAAAAACACTTTCATCTGGTACCAAGTAGCGTAGATATTTTATTCTTCTGATGCTTATTTCGTGATTGATTATCATATTATAATATCAGAGGTGATAACAGAGTAATTCACTAAATTATTCATAATTTTCTCTGTATTGAATATTCAAACAGTTTTGTTCAATATAATTCTGTATATAATTTGTAAATTTAAAACCGATAGCAAATATTTACCACAGTATTAAACAATTGGTAGAAATTACTTTAATGTATTAATAATATATTCGCTATTATATCAGAGTGATCAATAATTTGTTATTATCTATTATTATTTTTATATACCTACATTTATTATAATATTGTATTCCTGAATTTTCATGCGGAATATAAAGATTAAACGTAAAAACGTCGAACCAAAGCGCCTCTGACGGACAAAACTTCTCCTCAAATACCTATTATCAAATATGTTAATTCATTGATCGTAAAAATTATGAATATATACTACGAGCCGATTAGAACGATTTAGTATCTGAAAGAAAAGCATAAGTAAGCCTAAAAACGGCTTGAATTTCCCGCCAAATTGCCTGAAAACAACCTCTGACGTCACAGAGTACCTCGCGCCTGCGCGATGTGAGCCGAGTTGCCCTATCAACAATACCAAACGGTAGGAGCGCGAGTATCATGAAATGGATGATTTCAAATCGAGTTTTATAGTCGATAAAACATATTTTTATCATTTGGATACTTTCTGAATATTATATTATAATTAGAAGCACCAATTTTTAACGTGATTTCCGATTTTCGAAACTCATGATACTTTTCTATACTGAAATACGGTAAATCGGAAATATACATTTTTTTTTCACCGGGGTAAAACTCCGTAAAACGTAGTCATAACTTCGACAGCTATCATTGATTTTATTGCTCAAACTTTAACACCTTCCCCGTCCGTATCGTTCTTCGTATCCGCAGCCGTCGATAAAATAAGGGTACTTGCAGCAACTGTTTCTTCTGTAGCAGTTGTAGCGTTTTTAGCATTTGTAGCGGCAGGGGATGCTACTCCTGCTCCTGCAACTGGTGTTGCGGCCGCTACTGGCGATCCTACTGCTACTGGCGTCGCTGCTGCTGCTACTGGAGTCGCTGCTGCTGCTACTGGCGCTGCTGCTGCTGCTATTGGCGTCGCTGCTGCTGCTGCTACTGGCACTGCTGCTACTGGAGTCGCTGCTGCTGCTACTGGCGCTGCTACTGCTGCTACTGGCGTCGCTGCTGCTGCTATTGGCGTCGCTGCTGCTGCTGCTGCTGGCACTGCTGCTACTGGAGTCGCTGCTGCTGCTACTGGCGCTGCTGCTGCTGCTACTGGAGTCGCTGCTGCTGCTACTGGCGCTGCGGCTGCTACTGGCGGCGCTACTGCTGCTACTGGCGTCGCTACGGCTGCTATTGGCGGCGCTACGGCTGCTTCAGGCGTCGCTACTGCTGCTACTGGCGCTGCTGGAGCTGTTGCACCCGGAAAATTTGTTGGAATAGAAGACAAGGGGTTGTAATGAGGCAGGGGTTGTTGGGGAATTGGTTCAAAGAATGGGTTATAGGTCTGTGGTGAATAGGGAGCAGCCGGCGGTTGACCTGAAACCAAGACAAGAAACGATCCAGATAGAGATAGCCACAATAATTAAACTGTCTCGCGTTCTCTCCTGTAATCTAAATAATTAATCTTTGAACCTTTTCGAGTATCTATATCACCCTCGTTATCGACGTGGGAATTTTTTTCTTCCTCTTCTTTTCATTCATCTTCAATCTACCCTTATTTTTTTTCCTTCCTACTCTCTGCCCCTTTATTCTACTCGATGATCGTCCAGCAACAAAATTACAGAATTTCAAGCTTATTTTGCGAATCAAAATACCGTCGTAATTTGGTGATCCTCCCGGTCCTGGTGGTTGCTGTTGCGGTTGTAGCTGAGGGTATGGGGGATATCCAGGCCAGGATGGTCGAGGTGGAGTGTGCAGTCCTTGCAACCATCCGGGTTGGCCTGCCGAAACTGACCCAAATGCCATTTAAATTAGCAGATGATTTCATTTTAACTCGAAAATCAGTTTTAAACAAGATAAACCAGAGGTTGAATCGATTGAAAGAATTTCCCATTGCTTTGAAAATAAAACGTGTCAGTCGAATCTTGACTTATTTTGAGATGAAATATTCACTATTGAACAATTTTCTTGCTTTTTACCCGGACCTTGATCATCGGCTTCTTCCGTTGAATCGTCAGAATCGCTGTCATCGTAAAAAAATTCCAAAAAATCAGACACCATTTCGCACAGATCGCCCTTCTTCTTGTTATGTGACGCCGGGGTGCCGGACTGACTCGAGTGTTCGTGTCCGATTTTTTGCGGTACCTCCCATAGCTCGTTGATCCATTCTTCTAACACATTCGCGCAAATCGCTCCGTGAACCACGGCGCCAAAAATAAATAACAATATCAACCTCATGATGAAGCGTTTTCAGCTGATTAGAACCGTTCCTGAGACGATCGAGACGATTACTGATCCCAAACGACACTGTTCTCGTATTTTCCAATCGGTTTGTCTCTGATGACACAGATGTGCGACACTTGCGCTAACATTAATTATTTTTAATCGATACAAAGCGCGAGTTGTCCGCTCATACGCCTGTCGTCACCTACGCAAGTCTCAAGGATATTCGTATAATTCGCTAAAACATGTTGTCAGAAATTTTGTTTGCCATTTTTTTTTCTCTCTTTATCGTCGATTGCGGGAAAAATGACTGAGGCTTCTATTTTAGCCCGAAGTGTTTCGTTCTATCAGCCAACTAAACCCTGATCTCGTCACTGTATTTTCACCCCTGAGATTTACGGGGCGATTCTTCACCCCCTGGAAACACGTGTTCTTTCCATCCATCTGCGTCCATACACTCATCCACGCCTCTGTTATACATGGGAGATAAGATATGGAGCAAGAGATCTTGCCGCAAAGTGGAGACCATAGATTCTGCGCGAAAATGCGATGACTCCCGATCTTAGATTCGTCCTTTCGTCATCCCACGGTATTGAGGGGCGAAATGACTCGAGAATCAGGGCTGCCGGGTCCACCGCTTTAATTTTAATTATGGATCTACTGGTTTTGGATCCCGTCTATCGCGTTTTTGCAATTTCTAACGATTCTTCCAATTAGTTACTATTACATCTACTAGTTTTCAGCTTTGTCTACCGCTTTTTTGAGATTTATAACGCTTTTTTCAATCAATCCTCTCAAATCTACTAGTTTCTAGCTTTGTCTACCGCTTTTTTTAAATTTCTAACGATTTTTCTAATTAGTCCCATCAAATCTACTAGTTTTAAGCTTTGTCTACCGCTTTTTTTTACATTTCTAACGCTTTTTTCAATCAGTCATCTCAAATCTACTAGTTTCTAGCTTTGTCTACCGCTTTTTTTAAATTTCTAACAATTTTTCTAATTAGTCCCATCAAATCTACTAGTTTTAAGCTTTGTCTATCGCTTTTGTTGCCATTTCTAACACTTCTTCTAATTAACCCTCTGGAATCTATTAGTTTTCAGTTTTTTCTACCATTTTTTTTTTTTTTTGCAATTTCTAACGCTTTTTCCAATCAGCCCTTTCCAATCTACTAGTTTCTAGCTTTGTCTACCGCTTTTTTTGCAATTTCTATCGCTTTTTTCGTGATGTACATACATTTATATGTGTCAGTGCTACGAGACGAAATAAAAGAGTTTTTTTATAGAAAATTGAAATCTACCGCTTTTTTCAAGAGCTAGGTCACTACCACTTTCTATTAAGGGCACCTGGCAGCCCTCCTCCAGAAATTCAGCCCCCCTCTTGGTCCTCCAATCGCGTGATATAGCTCTCGCATATAACCCCGCTGAAGTCTTATTTCCTCTAATAGCTATTGATCGGCGTTCGACGCAGGTCCAGGCCTCCAGGGTGCAGGGCGAGGGCAGGTAAGGTGGTGTAAGGTATTTCAGAAGGAAGGTACGGGGGTGGGAAACTGCTCGCCTCCCCAGTGACCACGGCATGGGCAGGTCAGGCAGATTCCTTCTCGCAGGGGCCTAAGTAAGATAAATGATCCCCTAATGCCTTCGATCCATTCCATCGAGAAGACCGGGACCGGGACCTGGATGCGGTACGACCAGTGAACCGCAACACCGGTGGGTATGGGAGGAATGAGAGAAATAAGAAACCCGGACGTCCAGGACTTTGCCTCATTATCGAAGCTACTTTCCTATATTTCTTTGCAAATTCGCAATTAAAAAGGAAAATCCTGTATATTTTTAGCATTGAATCAATGGGGACAATTTGGACCTAGAATTCGTGAACATTGACCAAAGAACACAAAATCTGTTCATTTATTGTCGAGATCTTATCTTTTTTGTGTAGTTATAAAATTCATTTGAAAAAACTGCTTCGATTGAAAAGAAAATCGTTAGAAGAATTAGAAGATAATTTCCTTTTAGTATGATTACGAAGGCTCTTCTGTGTTTTTTTTCTTCCTGAACCACAAATCTTTGGACATAAGTATAAAGTTTATAATTCTCTTTCCTGACAAAGTTCTAGCTTTTAATTGACGAAATGCATTATTGTGTATCGATCCTCTCAAAGGAAGCTGAGTTCGCGTGTAACTTGACAACCTCAGAATTTCAAAGCAAATAATTAGTGGTAAGATAAACTACTTCCTGTTTCGAAAACCCCTTACGTTATAATTTTACGTAAGTTTCCGACAAACTTCCACTTACAGTGGCAATCAAATTTAAGTAGTTATCGAAACTTGTTAGTGGACTGTAGGGAAAAGCAGACTCAAAGCTCCCGGTGTACTTTCAGAATTACTATAATTAAGAAACCACGTATTTGAATTGAAAGTAATTATTTCATGACGTGAGAATATTAATTTTCATCATCCTACCCCCAAAAAAAAAAAACAGAAAAAAAATGAATCGAGTCCATATAACCAGACGTAATAAGGGATAGAAGGGAAAAGCCGCGGTATAATTAATGGGAAAGACAAGTGGACCACTAATCTGCGATCATGTAGTTTGTTGGCAATTTTTGTGGCTCAGTTCGAGCTCGAGGGGTTGTCTGGTAATTATACGCATAAATTGCTAGGGATTGTCGCGAAATAGCTACATACGTTGGTTGTATATATCGTTGGATGCCCGTTGGGCACGGCTCTAAAATTTAACAAAATTACATTCGACTGAATGTGATATCGTAAAAGCGACGATCATAATTCGCCTGACTAAAAATAAAAATAGGAATAAAAGTTATCTGTTTATACAAACTAGAAAAAAAAAACGGGACCTGTGGGGAAGGGATTATTTCAAAGGCGAGCAAAATCCGCGCGGTGCAGGAGAGAATTTCACGGAATTTATAATCAACATATTATTTAGGTATTCAATTATCTCAAATTAGCAAAAAAAAATTGCATATTTTCATTATAATTAATTAAAGCTGTGTGAAATTTGCAATTTGCATAAAAAATTGTTGATTCTCGTTTTTTTTTTTCATCGCTGAAAAATTCTGATCATATGGAAGAACTGACGTATGAGAGAGTCTGAAGCTCTATAGAAAAGCTAGTAATTGCAGATTCATATCGGTGTAAAAGCGAGCTGCAATCATCAGTACGGTTTTTAATTAGAAAAAAAAAATTCCATGAGATAATGAAAAGATCAGATTCTGCAAATATTCGAAAACGAAGTAAGCCGCAGTTATTCGTCATCGATATACAATTTTTTGTCAATATTATAATACGGATTTCATAGTTTACAAAATGCCTATAATAAGAAATTTTTCGAATCTTGAATAACTGAATTTAAAAAAACAGGAAAAAGGTTTGTTAAAAAAAGGGTTGGGGGAATAATAGTCGATAATAATTCGATCGATACAAGCAAAAACCCTAAATTGCGTGTCTCATTTATCATCTTATAGAAGAATGTATATTAGAAAAAAATTTTGAAAATTAGAAATGATTAATGCAGACTGCAATTAGAGGCAAAGTGAATACAGATGATAACGTAGCTTTTTCGGCGAAACATCTGAATTGAGGTGTAAACCGAGTCTCATTAGAAATTCCAACCGACCTCATGAATAATTAGTGTGGTAACACGAGCGTGCACGCTCATTTTAAATACCTACATTGTATAATTTATACCAAAAAAAGAAAAAAAACAAACGTAACACGCGGTGAAATATGGACGAGACATTTTTTATCAGCTACATGGTTTATTTATTCAATTAAATTTTTTGCTCTTCTCGTTTTTTTTTTTTTGTTTTCATATTTCGTGAACCCCTGATGAATTTAAAATTCATTACTAAATTCATACTGATGCAACATATATTAAATTCATTATATATTATTTCTTTTCACAGTTTTTTTTTTTTGCAAATGAATGACAGAGAAAATAAATTATCATCATAGTCCCGTCATTGAAAAAAAAGGGTGACGACTTGGGTTTTTTTTCTCTTGAAAGGCGAGTTTGAATTTTTTTAAGCGGACCGGTGGCGCCATCCGGAGGAAGACCGGTGAACGCGTCGCACTTGTGAAACGCCGGGTTTAAAATCCTACATTATCAACGATGGGTTTACCTACAGGAAAACCATCGACGACAAGTTACCGACGGAGGAGTTACCGACCACATTTACTGAAGACAGCGATATTATCGACGAAATGAATCAAACAATCACTGTTATCGCAATTATCATTGTGAGAAAAATATACAGACAATCAAAAAACTGATATCAACCTGATCGAGAGAACTGTAAAATTAATCTAATTTTTTTTTTTTCATCCAGAAGCAACCGGAAACGGGATATAGTGGCGAAAGGATGGGAAGTATATTTATTTTGCTCGACAGCAAAGGATTAGGAAATTTTTGAATTTTTTGGAATCATAAATGACGGAAGAAGCAACCTGTTTAATTAATATTATTACTATTTTATTGATTATTATCGTTATTATTGTCATTTAGCGGGCAAATATTTTGAAACGAAATCAACTTTTGACGAATGCTTGAATTTTTTTTATTTATCTTTTTTGGATTCGATGAATATTTCGTTAATTATTCTGCAGTCATTGCTTCTACGTCAATTGAATATGAGCCTCATATATTATTTTTAATACTGTGTTCATGTTTTCAATTAATTATTATTCATTCGTAAATTTGACCAAATTGAATCATTTTTTTTTTTTTTTTTCTAGAACGATTTAGTATTTTTTGTTCTTCAATTCTTGAAAATATAAATTTACTTTTCTTTCAAATTTGAGATAAACTACTTGATGAGAATTTTCATTCATTATTCATTTTTACCATGGAAAGGAGAAAAATTTTATACTGAATCAAGAAAATGTGGAAAAAAAATCTTTTCAATTCAGATAAAGTGATAAAATAATATTTCAGAAAAAAACGGATAAGGGATTTTTTTAATTCTATTTTATAAAATGACTTATAGGAACATTCGATCCCAATTAATTTTGAATTACAAGGATTCACCCAGTTAAATATTCGTAATGAATTCTGCATGCAACCTGTGTTACCCGTATTAATTATTTTAATTTGTAATTAATATACCGTAACTTCTGCTAAACTTGAGTCTTGGGAATCTGAATTTTGTCTATCCTAATATAATAATCAAAATTCCCGGGAAACTATAATTCTAGTCCTTGTCTTTTCCACTGCATTAAGAAGAAAAAAGACAGTGACAAAAAATCAAATTCCTCAACCTAATTCAACAATGAAAATTAAAATACTGCGGAAAAAATCTTCAACAGCTTGAAATTTAATAATAAAAAAAATTGAGTCAGTGGTTTTAGCGTCCAGTTGAGATAGAAAAAAAGGGACTAGCCGAGAGTATCGGTGAAGCTGGGGTTGTGCATTCACTCGAGCGATTCTGAAAGAAGAAAAAGGAGAAGACGTTTCTTTTCAAAAATTTTCTTCTGGATAAAAATGAAATGAGCAAAACGATACTTGTGGAGGGTATTTATCTATGCGAGAAGCTACACAAAAGCCACTGGGATAGCCAGATATCGAACATCCGGTCCCTCTCGGTCGATATGACACAGGAAAAGAGCAGGCTCCGAATCTCGATATTGTTATCAAAACATTTTCATTTGAATTTTGTTGTTGTATTTTTTGTTACAAATTTTATTTTCTACTACAGGTTTTTTCTCCTCACAGTGACAGATTAAATCACATAAAATTAACGAGTCTTCATTATAGACGTAAAAAATATCACGTATCGTAAAGCCTATTTGTAAATCGGTTTAGAATACTGGATTTATGATTGAAAAAAACTCGTAAGTAAGTCAGCATACAAAATTGAAGAACTAATGATAATTACGTCAAGTAAATAATTAGGAGGTTACATATTTTTTATTTTTCCATTTATATTTATTTATTTTACAAAGTAATGAAAACACTTATATAGTGAAGAAATTGTTTTAAGAAATAACGTAAAATAGAATAGAGTCAGTGTATCCTTGATGAAACTAAAAATATAGAGCGATAATACAAACAAATGACTGATAGATTGATAAAATATGATAAAATATACGAACTGAAGGAAAAAGTTATAAATAATAAAAGTTAGACGGGATTCCCTTCTGCGAGAGTAGGAACATCGTTTAATTTATATTTTAATAGTTAAACTCATTGAAAATTATTTTAGAAGATTTTTTTTATTTTGTTTCATAGTGAGATAAAAATAATGAATCTCTCTTTCTTTTTCAATAAAAGAAAATAAACGTAAATAAAGTATTTTAAACAGTTATTTAAACGGTTAAATCAATTAGTATCATCCATTTTTTATTTCAATTCAATTTCTTGTGTTTTTAGGCGGTCAGAAGGCGGTAAAAAATATTTACACAGATAAGTATCGGATCCCGTTGCTGTGATTAATGATTAAAAATCAACAATAACAATTTATCTCCTTATTAATCGATATTCTAGTCCCTTCTCTTCCCTTTTAATTGGGTCATCGAATCATTCTTCAAGCTAGAATCGCTCATTAGTCGATATTCTAATCCCTTTTCTTGGGTCATCGACTCATTCTTCAAGCTAGAATCGCTCATTAATCGATATTCTAGTCCCTTTTGGGTCATCGACTCATTCTTCAAGCTAGAATCGCTCATTAGTCGGTATTCTAGTCCCTTTTCTTGGATCATCGAATCATTCTTCAAGCTAGAATCGCTCATTAATCGATATTCTAGTCCCTTTTTGGGTCATCGAATCATTCTTCAAGCTAGAATCGCTCATTAGTCGATATTCTAGTCCCTTTTCTTGGGTCATCGACTCATTCTTCAAGCTAGAATCGCTCATTAGTCGATATTCTAGTCTCTTTTCTTGGGTCATCGACTCATTCTTCAAACTAGAATCGGTCATTAATCGATATTCTAGTCCCTTTTTGGGTCATTGACTCATTCTTCAAGCTAGAATCGCTCATTAGTCGATATTCTAGTCCCTTTTCTTGGGTCATCGAATCATTCTTCAAACTAGAATCGCTCATTAGTCCATATTCTAGTCCCTTTTTGGGTCATCGACTCATTCTTCAAGCTAGAATCGCTCATTAATCGATATTTTAGTCCCTTTTTGGGTCATCGAATCATTCTTCAAACTAGAATCGCTCATTAGTCCATATTCTAGTCCCTTTTTGGGTCATCGACTCATTCTTCAAGCTAGAATCGCTCATTAGTCGATATTCTAGTCCCTTTTGGGTCATCGAATCATTCTTCGAACTAGAGTCGCTCATCAATCGATATTCTAGTCCCTTTTTTGGGTCATCGAATCATTCTTCATTAGAATCGCTCATTAATCGATATTCTACTCCCTTTTATGGTTATCGACTCATTCTTCAAACTAGAATCGCTCATTAGTCCATATTCTAGTCCCTTTTTGGGTCATCGACTCATTCTTCAAGCTAGAATCGCTCATTAATCGATATTTTAGTCCCTTTTTGGGTCATCGAATCATTCTTCAAACTAGAATCGCTCATTAGTCCATATTCTAGTCCCTTTTTGGGTCATCGACTCATTCTTCAAGCTAGAATCGCTCATTAGTCGATATTCTAGTCCCTTTTGGGTCATCGAATCATTCTTCAAACTAGAATCGCTCATTAGTCCATATTCTAGTCCCTTTTTGGGTCATCGACTCATTCTTCAAACTAGAATCGGTCATTAATCGATATTCTAGTCCCTTTTTGGGTCATTGACTCATTCTTCAAGCTAGAATCGCTCATTAGTCGATATTCTAGTCCCTTTTCTTGGGTCATCGACTCATTCTTCAAACTAGAATCGGTCATTAATCGATATTCTAGTCCCTTTTTGGGTCATCGACTCATTCTTCAAGCTAGAATCGCTCATTAATCGATATTTTAGTCCCTTTTTGGGTCATCAAATCATTCTTCAAACTAGAATCGCTCATTAGTCCATATTCTAGTCCCTTTTTGGGTCATCGACTCATTCTTCAAGCTAGAATCGCTCATTAATCGATATTTTAGTCCCTTTTTGGGTCATCGAATCATTCTTCAAACTAGAATCGCTCATTAATCGATATTCTAGTCCCTTTTGGGTCATCGAATCATTCTTCGAACTAGAGTCGCTCATCAATCGATATTCTAGTCCCTTCTAGTCCCTCTTCGGGTCATCGAATCGTCCGTAAAGGTGGAATCGCTCGTTTTCGGTGTACCGAATTTGAATAAAGCGCTCGAATTTTCGTTGCGCAGTGTCTTGCAAGGAGGATTGTCTCGATTATGGAGACTAGAGGGAAGGAGACCGAGCTCCGTGTATCAAGGAGCGGTACCACTTTCCGCGCTTTAAAACATATATATATATTAATATTCGTCGTCCGAGGCGCCTCTGCCGGCAGCCTGAGTTGCCAAAGTTTGTATCATAATGTTTGGCACACGAAGCTCCATCCACCTCCGCCAGAGGCGCGTCGATAGCAAAATCCTAATTCTTAGCACGGAGTATAGCTATATATACAATATATATATCATATTTCGAGCGCAGAAGACGTGGACGTTTCTGCAGGAGTGGGGCAGACCAAGCTCGGTCTCCTTCCCTCTAGTCTCCATAGTCTCGATAGTAGCCCGTGTCTCTGTATTCCGCGCATGCGCGTTGGTGTAGTATAATTTCGCCTGCCACTTGGGCACACGTGCGCAGCTTGGGGCCTTCGTTCAGAGTTCCCAGTGCTAGGCAAAAGGTAGATGAGTAGTGGAGAACAACGCGAGGTATTCCAACCAACAAAAATACGATAAAAATAATCAAATAAATTCAATCGAGGTTATCTCGCGCGTATCATATCTCCGTGCTGTTGATAACCGGCCGACTGACGTCCCGCGGTGCATATCACTCTCCGAATAACGTCTATTCAACATTAAACGGCGTTTAAAAATACCGTAACACGTCAATACGGGTAAGTTTTAAACAAATATCCACATTCGCAGGGCGGGGCTTCGCGCACATCACATCGCACACTCTAGTAGGAATTTTATATTATTACATAAAGATGGCAGCCCTGTAGCGCACCGGCCACGTGTTTTTTAAAACTATTTTTAATTACATCATACAATCCATCCGTATCTTCTGCAAGGAAAAATTATTAACTGTCTGTATTCCTCGTTTTATATTCTCTATCGGGTCTCGAACCGCTTCGGTTGAGAATTCTGATTCGTTCACGTGTCTCTCGCCCAGTTCGCGAAGCGTGGGATTCCCCGGCGGCTTCTATGTTTTACTTACAGAAATCAAACCTCGCGTATGTGATACAGTCCCGAATTCATATCTCATACATGTGTTTATTTTAATTTAATATAATCAATATAATTCCGTGAATGATTCGTTAATTATTCGTTTTTGATAAATTTTCTTATTTTTTGTTAACGCGAAGAGATTGAAGAAGAGAAGAAAAAAAGAATTCACAACAATCTCTTATCGATTCATTATCTCTAATCTCTGATAAACGTCGTTGATAATAACGAGTTTATTCTTACATTATAATTTCTTTCTTCCTTTCTTTTTTTTTCTTATGTCTTCTCGTCTTGTTTACGTCACGATTCGTCAATTCTATTCTATTCTATCTTCTCACTATTTATCTGTATCCACTATTTTGATTTTTTTTTCTCTTCGCTCTCTCCTTTTCTGTGTTTCTTTCGCTATTTCTTATGATACATTGTCGGCCAACAGGCCAACACAATACTTGTGTTTACTATACGCTGGCTAATCCTATCTGTACTCTTGTTTTGATTCATTCAAATACAAGAACGAGCTTCGAACTCTACTTTATTTGTTATTAACAATTATTAAATTCTTATGGAATCAATTATATCAACGATCTATATAAACTGTATAATTCACAAATAATCATCGAAATTGCGAAAAAAAAAAAAAATTATCACCGATCGAAACGATTCGCCATTTTTTCTTCATTATTATTAATTTTGAGTCCGTTTTTAGTTTCAATTAATCTATGAAAATTGATTGACTTTTTTTTTCCTCAATTTAGATCCAAATTTGACTAATTATCAATTTTTTTTTTATGAAAAATCATGTTATCGACACAATTAAACATTTAATTGACAAAAAATTATATAAACAAGTTTTGAATTATCATTATAGACGCTCTGCGACTGCTAAATGATTCATGAAAAAACGATTTAGATCCTGTAATTAAAAAATGGATGAATGAATGAACGAGATCCTTTATTAACGGTGTTTATTAATTATTTCAGATACTAGAAGATAGATAATTATCACCCAGACATGGTATCGTCGACGGTAATCGAGAACGGAGAGTCTGTCCCGACGGCGAAGTCTTCTCCGGCCGTGGGAGTGCCGTCCGGTGACTACAGGCTTGTGGGATGGGACATGGACGCCACGGGTCGCCGACTGATAGACGAGATTTGTCAAATAGCTGGGTACACGTCGACCTCGAGTTACGGACAGTACGTGATGCCGTTCAAGGACCTCAATCCCCCCGCCAGGAAACGACACAACATCAGAGTCGTTACCATCGGAAAATACCGAATGCTGAAAGATAATAAGACGAACAAGGTTTTGAAGACCAAAAGCGAGATTTCCGCGCTGATAGATTTCATCACGTGGCTCGAATCCGTGAAGGGAGACGCGGCCGATGGGATTATCCTCGTTTATCACGAGCCTCGCAAAGTCATACCTTCGATGCTCCTAGAATCTTTGAGGAAATTCAATCTTCTGGACAGATTCAATAAGACTGTTAAAGGATTCGCCAACGGGTTCAACGTCGCCGAAGTCAAGTGCGCCGACACAGTTCGCACCTTTTCTCTCCGCACTTTGTCTCGCGTTATGCTAGACAAGGTATATAAATTTTCCAGGTCTTAAAATCGTTTTTTCTCGCATTTAATCATCTTTTAATTTTTTTTACACCCTAATCTCAGCAAATGGAAACGAATTTAGTCGTTTTTATCATCTTTTATCTTTTATAATTCGTTTTTAAGTCTTAATTCTACATTCTATCGATCTTATGATCAACTTTTCCTATATAGAATCTCTCATTGTCATCCGAATATCGTTTTCTCTTACCAATTCTCTGCTTTCTCTGTCCAAAATCAAGGAAGAGGAGCTCGACAACGCGGTGGACAGAGCCCGCCTCGCTCTCCAAGTAGTTCAGCACCTCAGCGCAGGAGAGGAGACTGCCAAGAGTGGCGAGGGCAGCGGAGACAGCGACGCGACGACCAAAGAAACGATCGAACTGATCAGAGAATTCGTTCAGCCGACCGGAGTAGAGGAAAAAGAGCTCGCAGGTGATCATACAATCTCAAAATACTGTCTATCGTTGTACAAATGAAATTTTTGATGACTGAAATCGATTTTTTCAGGTCTGAAGTTGGTCCTGAATCGGCAGAACAGTCTCAGACCAGTCTTCGGAGCCCTGCTTCGCCAGAGTCGCAGAGAACGACAACACGCGAGTCTCCTACGCAGGCTCTTGGCCGAGGCCGGAGTAGACTACGCAGAACTCCAGGAGGCGTGGTCTGCGGGGAAGAAAGAGGGTCTTGAGAAATTGATAAAGGAGAAGGTCTCCGAAGCCAAGGAGAAAGAGGCGGAGGAACTGCTGGAGGTTTTGGAGTGCCATTTCGACCCTGAAAAGAAGCCGAAGCCGAGAGTAGAGGCGGAGAAGAAGGAGGTGAAGCGGGTAGCAAACGCGAACACGGTAGAAGAATCGAAGGAGAATATCAAGAGCGAATCGGGCACCGAGAGTCCCGACACGACCACGACGAGTTCTCCGCTCAAAGAGAAACCCGTTGTTCCCAAGGTCGAAGAAAAGAGTTCTCCGCTCAAAGAGAAACCCGTTGTTCCCAAGTTCGAAGAAAAGAGTTCTCCGCTCAAAGAGAAACCCGTTGTTCCCAAGTTCGAAGAAACTAAGGTCGAAGAGACTCTGGTGGAAGAGACCAAATAAGATCAAAGTACCCAGATAGCCAGTGCCTTATTTCGAAGTAGAACGAACGTCTTTTTTATCATTTGTTTGTTGAATCGTTGTTCTTTCGATTTCTTACATCGGTAATACATAGGTATATATTAAATTAAATATTAAGAAAAGAAGTCGAAAAAGGGTATGAAAGAAAAAGAGTATAAAATGCGGAAGAGTCGAGTTTATATATATTTTTTCGTGATATTTAGTCGGGCAGGTAAATCAAAAGAAGATTAAGAAAAAGTCCTGGAGATTTTCGATAATCTGTCCGATTCCATTCACAGTACTACTATATTAATATTATATTAATTCTATTACTTTAACTTTTAGTCAATCAAAAAGAAAAACAAAAAAAAGTGATAAACAAACCATTTTTCTTTTCTTTCTTTCTATTGATCGTTTATTTTCATTATCTAATATCGAGTTTACGTTGATTATGGATCTATTATTATTTTTCTTTCTCACTTTTTGTTTTTTGTTAATTCAACTTTACTTTATTTTCTTTCTATCTAAAATAATCGTAATAATAATTGAATCGGATGTTATATTAAATTAAAGACGTTATATTATTTCTAAAAAAAAAAACATACTAAGTCGTTGGGAAGTACGAAAAATTTGTGATTTAGATATATTATTTAACATTGTTATTATTATTTATATAGACTATTTCAATTATTATTATTATTATTATCTGAAATTTTGTTTAGACTAAAAAAAAAACTATATCCACATGAAAAACAAACAAAGGAAAAAAAAACAATTCATTTTCATTGAATATTCTGATAATTAAATGTGGATTATTAAATATATTTTCTCTCAAGATTATGATCATTATTATTATTTTTTTTTTTTTTTTTACTTTTGTTAATACAACTTTATTCATCCGTGCGTAACTGAAAAAAAAAAAACTAACAAATAACATTGATTGTAAAAGTTGTGATATTTTTTTCTTTCTATTTTCTTTTTATTCTACTGAAAATATATATTTTTTCGTTACTTATTCTTCTTGTAATAAATTAAGCATGTTGATTAAAGAATTTTAAATAAAAATAACAAACCAAAAAAAAAAATAAAAAAATTAATATTATAAACCATACACGTTGAATATTATTAATGTTATTATTATCAAACGATTTATTGAAAGCAATCGGGATAAATCCCTTCATTATTATTATTATTATTAATTATTATCTAATTTGTTAAACTACCCATCGTAACCTGATGCAAGTACTACTCTCCCGTGCTATGTTGTGTTCGGATCTCATTGTATTATTAATATAATAAAATTTAAAAGAAATAAATAAAAAGAGATGTTAATAAATATGTTATTTTGCAATAGAATATAATTATTTTCATTATGTTTTCCTCAATATCAGAGACTAATTACATAGAATTTATTATTGAATCAGATATTTAAGACAAATTGACGAGTTTTGGGGGTCTGAAAAAAAAAGGGAACGCAATTATTTATGTTAAGAATATAAAGTTTATTCATTTTTTAGACACATTTTATTTTTCTGTCTTTGATCGCGCAGCCAAGACTCCGTACTTCTCATATTTTTCGAACAGAGTCTCAGACTCTTTGACTACAAACGATAAAGTCGCCTTTGAGTAATAGTCCGATACTAATTCGATGTTGTTTATCACCGTAGAGAGCAGATGAGCCTTTTCCGTGAATATACCTGCAAAAAACGATTCCATAATGAAAAATCAACTCAATCAACTCCAAGAGTCTAGTTCACCTGGCGCGTCGTATTTCAAATACGTAAAGTGCACGTGGAGGTGATAAAACGATGGTTGATAGTGGAGGTAGATCCTCAATTGGGAGGTCGGAAGTTCCTGGTACTTTTCGAAAATCGCCTTCGTTCCTTCGTCTCTGATATTCCTGAGCAAAGGCAAATGCGACTCGTCCAGATCCCTGATTGACTTGATTCCCCTCAGCATCGGTATCGCCAGCAGATACAGGGTCTCGAGACCACCGTCCCATTTCAGATCTGGTATCAGAACGAAACCCGTAGTGGGATCTTGATCCTCAAAGACTATCCTATCCTGCTCTGACTTGTGCTCGAGGATGTTGTAGACCCACTGCGAAGAAAAGACGCTGTTAGAAGCTGAAAAACGGGCCTCCGCTGTGCCGAAGAAATCCAAGAGCTTCACCTGCAGTGAAAATTGCTCCTGCTGCAAATGAGCCAGCGTAACTTTGCTATAAAGCTCTGGAGTTTCTTGGACGATGTGAATCGGCTGGCTCTCGAACTTCTGGATGTGCTTTTTCGTCGCTGGGTGAATAACGGTCGTTTTTATGCCTGCGGGGGACGTAAATAAAATCATAAGTAACCAAAGTTTGATCAGAAATTTTTTTTTCTTGATAAACTGTTTTCTCACTGTTGAATTTCGGCGATGGAAAGCAGTTGTAATTTCCGTATAGATCGTTTTCGAATTCTTTAACGAGCGTCGATGTCTCGTTGAATAAATATTCGGCTAGACCGTCCTCGACGAATGCTTTTTTTTCTAGTAAAACAATAGCCGCACCTTCGTGATCCTTGAACGTGCCTTCGACGCACAGTAGCTTCTTCTGTGCGTTGTTATTCAAAATACGTTTTAATTCGAATTTTGACAAGTCCTTAAGCGAATCGTGTACACTGTTAGGATCGGTACGATCAACGGATGAATCCTCATTTCCGGATTTAAATTTTTTCGCGTTATTAACACACGAATTTTCTTCTGACGGTTTATCAACGGTAGACATTGTTGAAATGAACCTTTCGAGACAATTTTATTGACTCCTTTGATTGAACTGTTATCCAATGTTGATGAAAAACTATCAACAAACGACACTGCTTTATTGCTACTGCTGTGTATGTGTGTCTATGTGTGTGTATCATGCCGCGAGGCAATGATCAAGGATGAAGAGAAAAGAACCACGCGAAGCAGCCGCGTTCGACTATTCAGCGCCTGATGCCAACAGCCAATGAGATCGCGAGGTTGATCGGAAGCAGCCAATCAACGCCCGCGAATTGAGTAATTGAATGAAGTGAATTTAGCCGCATTCAGAAGTTTTTTTACAGAAGCCGCGTTCGATTATTTGAGGCCTGCTCTCAACAGCCAATGAGACTGCGAGAATTGTTGTAGGCAGCCAATCAACGCCCGCAAATTGAGTAATTGAATGAAGTGAAGTTAGCCGCATTCAGAAGTTTTTTTTTACAGTTTGAAGCCTGCTCTCAACAGCCAATTAGATTGCGAGAATTGTTGTAGGCAGCCAAGCAACGCCCGCGAATTGAGTCGTTGAATGAAGTGAAGTTAGCCGCATTCAGAAGTTTTTTCTACAGGAGCCGCGTTCGATTATTTAGCGCCTTCTCTCAACAGCCAATGAGACTGCGAGACTGGTTGTAGGCAGCCAATCAACGCCCGCGAATTGAGTGGTTGAGTGAACTGAAGTTAGCCGATCTTGAGAGTTTCTTTTTTACAGGAGCCACGTTCGATTATTTGAGGCCGCTATCAACAGCCAATTAGATTGCGAGAATTGTTGTAGGCAGCCAACCAACGCCTGCGAATTGAGTCGTTGAATGAAGTGAAGTTAGCCGCATTCAGAAGTTTTTTTACAGAAGCCGCGTTCGATTATTTGCTCTCAACAGCCAATTAGATTGCGAGAATTGTTGTAGGCAGCCAAGCAACGCCCGCGAATTGAGTCGTTGAATGAAGTGAAGTTAGCCGCATTCAGAAGTTTTTTCTACAGGAGCCGCGTTCGATTATTTAGCGCCTTCTCTCAACAGCCAATGAGACTGCGAGACTGGTTGTAGGCAGCCAATCAACGCCCGCGAATTGAGTGGTTGAGTGAACTGAAGTTAGCCGATCTTGAGAGTTTCTTTTTTACAGGAGCCACGTTCGATTATTTGAGGCCGCTATCAACAGCCAATTAGATTGCGAGAATTGTTGTAGGCAGCCAACCAACGCCTGCGAATTGAGTCGTTGAATGAAGTGAAGTTAGCCGCATTCAGAAGTTTTTTCTACAGGAGCCGCGTTCGATTATTTGCGGCCTGCTCTCAACAGCCAATCAACAGGCGCGACTTTTATTCATTGAGTGGACTGAAGTTGGCCGCACTTAACCGACTATCCGTGATCGATCATTCAAAATTGAATAATCATTTGTGTATCGAGATTGAGGCGTATAAATTCGAAAAACTGACCGGTTCTATCAAATCAGAGCCGATTTTTGTCAAGTTTTATCGTGAACAAAAATTTCGATGCCTCTTCGCGGCAGCCAATGAAATTGCGGGGTTGCTTAGAAGCAGCCAATCAACAACCGCGAGTTAACTAGTCAAACGAAGTGAAGTTGGCTGCGTTTGAAAGCTTATTTGTTATAACCGTCGACTATAGACGCAATAGACGACCAACAATCGCCCAAAAAGGAACAAACTGTTCAAAAAACGTCTACTGATCGTCAAATTCGTTTGGAAATCATCAATGACGTTTTTGAAGAGTAATTGATACATAAAATTATTTGAAATACGTGAAACTGATGGAATATCAGATTAATATCGATTTTCCGCTGATATTTATGATATAATTACAGTTTATTCCCCGCCTAGACTGTTTAGAGGAAGAAAAAATCCGATCTAATGAAGGCGTAGTTCGTGGATAATCCTAACCTAACATTAAATTGTGGTATTATGACATGACCTAACCTGAAAGTGGAACTTTGGCCTCATAACAAGCCACAGTGACATAACACAACACGACCGTACCGTACATGAGGCTAGAAAAAGAAAAAGAAAAAGAAAAAAGAAAATTTTCGACCGTATGAGATTTAAAAATAAATATGTTATCTTTTTTTCGTAAATTATCAATATCCGACAAAGTCAAGGATGGTATATTGCCGTACGGCGTAATGGCTACTGCTGAAGATCTTTTGAAATCGAAAAATCAATCGACTATAATATTACAGGATGAAAATGAACTCAGAGAAACTATTTACGGTTCGTTATTTATTCCATTAAACCCGCTAAAAATGTTTATCAACTTTTCTAAACTTATCGAATATCGTTTTTTATTCTCGCAGATTTATTGAGAACTATAAAAGACCCCGAGAAGCCGCAGACTCTTGAGGAATTGGAGGTCGTCTACGAGGAGTGCGTCCGCATAGAAAAACCGACGCCAAAGGGCACCGCCGTTATAAGGATCGAGTTCAATCCGACGGTGCCTCACTGTTCTTTGGCGACGCTGATCGGACTATGTATCCGAGTTAAGTTGGAGCGCCAGTTGGTTGCTCAGTTCAAACTGGACATTTACATCAAGGAAGGAGCCCATGCGACGGAGCTAGAAAGTATTATTTGAATTTTGGGAATGAAACAACGATTTTTCTAACACACGGGACGATATCTTGACTCTATAATTTATTGTTTCAGTAAACAAGCAGATAAACGACAAAGAAAGGATCGCCGCAGCCATGGAAAATCCAAATTTGCGGGAACTCGTCGAGAAGTGTATAAAAGAGGAGGAATGAATGAATGTGTGAATGAATTGTTAAAGTAATACGATTTTTGGGTGAAGGAAGGGAGGAATTTGTATATAATGCGTATTCCATGCGAAGCGGGACAGGCTTCGGCCCGGGTCTCGTTACTTACGAGTTTTCCAGAGTTTTAGACCCTGATTGATTCTTGATTTTCCACGAGACGCGATGGGAAATGACAAGAATTCTCTCAGAGCCTGATCGATTCTCTTGAAAATTTTACTGAACACAGTCCAAGGTGTCACTAAAGTATGGTGAAATTTTCAGTTGCTTCTTTTTCCTTGTTCTCTGGCGATATATAATTGAAAAAAAATTTTCGTTACTAAGACTTGATTGAATTCAAGTATGGATGCTAAATGTTGATACAAAACAGTTGAAAAATAGTCATTATGACACAGAACAATTTTTTCAATAATTTATTTCCGGCAAACAAAATCTTACAATACTTTTCTGACACCTTGAAATCAGCTTCGGATGGAATACCCGACAAGTATGCGTGAATTTATCGTTTTTGTTTTCGTTGTTTTATTGGTAAAGTAATTTTTATATTAAATACGCGAAATATTCCGCAGTTTACATAATGTTATAATTAATTCATAGATTAGTGTAATAAAATTTGAAGATAGAACGTTTAGTGAGGATCGGTACTTTTGCTACTCATCAAAAAATCAATTTTTATTGAACAGTATTTAAAAAAAAAAAAATCTACTCGTTTCAGTAACTAAACAATGGAACTTGACTAAATGAATTGATTTATCAAATAATTTACAAATATTTCTTATTCTCAAATTCAGTTTCAATGTACTTTATTTCGTTTTTATCGATTCACGGATCTTAAAAAATTTTGTATTCAATTCGCAGAAGTAATTTATCCCTTCGATCGGCGAGACGATCGGATCTTTTCGTTGCAGGATGTTTTCTAGCTTGACTAGAAAAAGGGATTCAATATTAGAATCTTTTTAGGTAATTTTTGGCTTGAAATAATTCAAAAGTAGTAAATTTATCACCAGAACTGAGGCCGCTGTCTCGCAAAAAGCTTCTCGCTCGCTAAAATGGAGTAGAAAAAAAAACGTTACGACAGAGTTTTGTAAAAATAGCAGAAAAATTTGTAAAAATGACGAAAATCTCACGGTTTTGAGATCCTCGCTGTTTGTTATCTTCTCTGCTACCAAAACTACGTGTTTTTCCAGAGTTTCCATCCAGTCGAAGATCATTCTCGACATGAATTCCTTCACTTCGAATACATCGCCGGTGTTCGTAAGATTTTTAACGAGTAACAACTGCCTCGTTAGGACTTTTCCAGGGTCTCTGAGTCCGTGATTCTTGAGATACATGATCACCGATTTTCTAATTATAAAGAGAGTCTAGATTGAAAAATACATTCTGATAATCGCAGATGTGGGAGGAATGGAAAAAACGCTTCGGTTCACCTGACGCCTTTCTTCGACGTCGTGGAAAATATCGCGCATAGAAATCCAACGATCTCGATATCCTCGATGGGCACGACGCTCAGTAAATACAGCATCGATGAGAAAGAGGAGGGAGCGTCGACGCACCTCGCCAGAAGCGCCGTTAAGGCGATTTTTATCTGCGAGGAAATAACGATCGATGATAACTTCGTCGTGAGTGGCAACGATCGGATAATCGTTACCTTCTCATCGTGCGATGGAGAAATGGAGCCGAATTCATTTCTGAGAATTTGTTCGATGCTCTTCTTCTGCTCGATTATAGTTTTCACTCTCATTTTAGCCAGATCGTCGATATTCGAGAACTGAAGGGATATTTCGATCAGTTCTTCCAGTAGAAGAAAATTATGCAAATGAAATTTTGAAAGCCAACATTATTAGAGGGATTTTGGGTAGTTTTTAGCCCGGGGAAAAAAAAATTCGTAACGGATTCGAAGCCAGAAGTTGATTCAGATGAAACAAAAATTCCTCAGGCTCAGAAATCTTCTCAAATTCGTTAAATATCGCGATCTAAAAATTTCAGTAGAGATCAAAGTTTGCGAGGACCCTGATCTCCGTTTTTGTTGCTGACCCGCTGGCATTTTTCGATAACGATCGATCCTCGATCCCCGCTTCTTTTTCTCTTCATCTTCTTGATTTTCCAACTCTTCGGGCTCCTCTTGACAAGAACCTTTCTCTTTCTCGCTGAAATTGATTGATTCTTTTCTGACGATTTTTCTTTACATCCGCCAATTTGTCCTCTGAATAACAATTTTTCAGACTCAAATTTTTGTCCGCCCGTTATCTTTTGCGGCGAGAAAAGGAAACCCAGTTTCGCTGCTTCTCGGTAGATTATTCTCTCCATAGTAGAAGATAGTCCGGAATCTGTAGTGACGAATGAAAAATTGAATGTAAAACAAGACTTCTTCAACTTTGAACGATCCCGAACATCACCGCTGGTCTTTTTCCTCCGTCTCGACGTCTTTGCGACGGAATTTCTCTCACGCTTGTCAGCTGCGACTCGCTTCGCTCTCACAAACGGACTCTGCTCCTCGGCTTTGTACAAAAATTCGTTAGTTCAGAAAAATTTCGTCTACGCAGAAGCGATTCGTTCATAAACTCACGAATCGAGACTCTGAGCACGGCCACTTCGGTTTCCGATTCAGCACCTCTGACTCGTGTCATGTTCATTAATTGAGAAGGCGTGATTTCCACGTTCGAATTGAATCGAGAAGATTCGCTCTTGTGCAGCTCTTCCAATAGCGCCAAAAATTCTTTCGGGTATTCGTACTTCACCAACGGCTTTGGCTCCGGCGTTGGCGGAGGCTGCTCTAAGTCCCCGTCGTCGAGCAGCTTGTAAATCACCGAGTTGGGGAGAAAGCCGAATAACGGCATGCGAGGGTGCCGAACGGCGTCCGGAACTCCGTCTGGGTATCCTTGGAGCCGCTCGATGCTGTATCCTGAATATTGAATCTCTTTAGACGTTTCGGCGGAGCAAATTAATCCCGTTACCATAAAGCATCTTGAAGACTCCGGGCTTGTTATAGAATCTCTTAACATTCTTGAACTTCTCTACCGTCGCCCAAAAATCGTAGGGAGGTGCTTCACTCGCTTCCTTAGCCGCGCCCAGAAGATCCTCAACATATTTATCCCAGGCTTCGCGAGTCATGAGCGACTTATTCCCCACGAATTTCACAGCCTGTATGTCCCCTCTCCTTATCTTATCGATGTCTGGAATGAAAATGTCCTCAACGATCCGCGAAACTGAGACCAAGCCCTCGTACCCTGGTCCCTGTGCTCGAGCTGCGCGCACTTCTGCTGCTCTATCATGAGCTCCAGTCGAGGCGCGTCGCCCTCGCTCACATCCAACGATCCGAGCGGAGCGCTGCTCACAGGATGCAGCAAGAGTTCTCTGTCCACCAGGTCGTCGTAGATCCTGTACCCCTTGTCCTCCGGGGTCGGATCCTCTTCCGTTTCTTCACCGATTCCGTCCATCAGTATCCGGGCCCGATATTTTGGAGCAAGATCTAGAGGATTTCAGATTTAACGTCCGAATGGAGTCGAGTGCCGGGAATATTTCTTACGATCCTTGTAAGATACTCTGTACAAGTGCCTCCCAGCTCCGAAGACGATGTCTCCGCGCGGGGAAGAGAAAGCCAAGCGTATCGCGCAGGTGTTTATTTCCAATACCTGAAGGACCAGAACGAGATTATTTTTTTCTCACACCCGGTCGCAAAATGCCACTTTTCATACCTCTTGAGCGGGCGCAAAGGACTTTTCCGCCCGAGGGCCGAAAAGATTTGTTTTGCGAGACTATTTTCCTGCCCTCGGGCACAATAGTTATTTGTGTATCAAGAGCGCAAAAGGCTATTTTACGAGTATGCAATTTGCGGCACTAGCCGAAGGCGAGTTGCTGTAAAAGCAGACTCTTCATAATAGCCTTGCGCCCATGATGCACACGATGTTTTTCTGAACACCTGGTCTGCAAAAATGCCTCTTTTCAGACCGAGTGAGCGGGCGGAAAACAGCTCTTTGCGCCCGAGGGCAGGAAAAGACGTCTTTTCCGCCCTAGGGCAATAAGACTTTTTCCGCCCTAGGGCGAAAAGAGCTGTTTTCCGCCCGCTCAAGAGGTATGAAAAGTGTGTGAGAAAATAACTATATAATCAATCTTTCACTATCTCGGATCTGAATATACTTTGATCGTTATGTTCTGATGATCCCAGATCCGTATCGTATTATCCATCGAAGAAGTTGCGCAGATTTGAAGCGAGTCTGACGCCGCAATGTCCAATATCAATTCGGTGTGATCTTTCGATTGGTGATGGTCTAAACGAACTGATTCAACGCACGGTTCGTCAATTTTTCCTACCATCAATCACCTCTGGTTTTACCTTCTTCCTTCGTGTCGTACATGAATAATTGATGGAGGGAGGCTCCGGAGGTGCTGCTGGCCATGCAGATTACCGAGCTACAAGCATAATGCAAAGCCATTGAGTCGGTGTTCAAGTAAAACTCGACGTTCTTAACGTCTGTACTCTCACCCCATGGTAACGATCTTCGTTATGGGAACCGTGTAGTAAATCGAGTGCGTCAGAGCCAGGGGACACGCCAAGTTGGCGAAGACCCTCCAAACTTTGACGCACTTGTCTATACCAACGGATACGACGAGCTTGGATATCGTAGACGACCACAATTTAGTTACGGGACCTTTGTGAGCCTGCGATGAAAAGGTTGCTATCAGATAAAAATCAGGCCTTGGTCTCCCGACTTGGGTTCAGTATTCATGGTCTACCGCCAATCTATTTTTATGCTCCCCGCTATCGTCGTCCACGTTTATGACAGCTCCGTCTTCCGTTCCGACAAAAATCAGGGTGTACTTTGGGTAGATGACTCGTGGGGCTGAAGACGATGGAAAATGAATCGTCTATATCCGTTAGTGAATAGAGAAGTCGTATCGATTACTTTGGGGCTTGCGATCCGGACCCCTGACTTCCTCGTAGTATTCATAGGCCGTGATGCAAGTGATAGCGGCTCCTCCGGAGACCAAAACGTGTCTGTAAATGAGTTTAATTAGGATCCGAGACCGGGACGAGGGCCTGATTCGATTACTTCAATTCCATGGGATTGGTTTTGGTACTGCTGACCAGAATTTCTCCCGTCTTTAACATAATGGTGTATAATCTTTCTGAAAATGACAAGCATTATTGATTCGTTGTACGATCGATCGCCGGCTGTTTGAATTCGACCTCTGTTCCCGCTGTAGGCGATCGAAACCAGATCTAAATTCGTCGGGAGTATTTGGAGATTGGTCTGTTTCCCAGTGGGCGAAGTCAATATGCGAACGGTATTGTCCGCGCTTCTGACCACGACTCTGGTCGAGTAGGTCGGATTCGTCGTAGAGATTATCTGAGTCGCCGAGTCCCTATAAATTGAGGAACACCGATCAGGACTCTGGATGCGAAAACGCGGTTCCCAAAATTACGAGAGGGCTGCATAGAACGTGTACAACTGTTGCATATTGAAGCACGACAGCTTCTGTCCAAGCGTAGCGATTCCAGACGCCGATTCGTTCACTGCGATGTCAGATATTTCACCGATATCGGAGAACGATTCTATCTGCAATTGCGAATAGAATCTTTCATTTTCTTTCTCAGATCGTTCAACTTCTCCGAATCGACCTTTCCTCGGAGATTGCAACTCCATATTTGCAGAACGCTGTCTTCTCCCGACGTAACGAATCCGCAAATTGAAGGGTGCGGCACTATTTGTCTGACGCATCGGCTGTGCCCACCGGGACTATTCATCGTACAATTCAACCGAAGGTCCCATCCGGTGACTGGGAGAATAATTACAGAAAATCAATCGGTATCGGGTGCGAGCAATTGCTGAGGTCGCACCGTTCCCTTGCTCATCCCCGGCTATTATCCACTGGCTAGATAGCTGGAAGAGCAGCGCTGTTATTGGGGCAACACTAGCGCCAGGATTTCTAGCCAGAAACATTATCGGAACGGCATCTTCCTTCTCTTTGGAAGTTTCCAGCGGGAGAACGTAGAGCGTGGTCATGTAGGATCCGGCCAGTCTCAGCATCGCTAAGCAATTGTGCGTTAACGGATTAGGGTGCTTGAAATGGACTTTTAGCTCTCAACCCACATGTGCTGGATGGGATGAGGCTGGTGAACTCCAATTTCCACAAGGTCCCATACTCGCTGTCTATGTAGGACATAGTCTTCCACGGATTCACGGGGGCCTCTTTGTTCGTTAATAGGTACCGCTGGAAGAAACGAGTGTAAGCGGACGTTCATTTTTCTCCTCTCTTTCAGGAGCCTCAGTTTTCGTACCGTGACTTTGTTCGGTCCAGCAACGACAGCCTCGTTGGTATCCGGGTTGTAGAATATCGAATTAATCCTGAACTCATTTCTGACGATTTGGTAGATCGTGCAGAACGAAGTCATCAGCCAAATGATGTCATCGTTTTGCTGATATCCGACCAACACCCTCGCCTTCTGGCACCACAACAGTTTCGTAAACGTCATGGTAGCCGTCAGGGGGTAAGAGGGCTGGATGAGCTTGCCTTCGACGGAGTATCTCAGCAAGCTAGACGGAGAGTCGATGACCAGGTACTCCTGACGAGTGATCATAACGATCGTTGATCAAGGAGCGAGAAGCGGAGCAGCATTTTTACCCTTAGCGGGTGAAATTCACCTGAGTTTCCTCGCAGTAACAGATTTCCTTGAATTTACCGAACATCGTGGCCGAGGAGACTAGCTTCATACCGTGGAATAAGATCTCCTCCCTTTTTCCCTCCGCCGTGTTTTCGTCGAGACGCGTTTTCACCCGGTCTCGTATCTCTGTCACCCGTTTTCTCCATTCTAGCTCTTTACTTTCCAGGTCCGAATCCGAATCTGACATCATAGACGGTCGCAGGCTTTACGTCCACACCTAGAAATACATCTTCGTGAATTAATCTCATCGGCGATTATGACTTCTATCAACTCACGTATACGTCTTCAAATTTCGTCTGTTTGAATATTTCCCGCCGCGATACGAAAGAAAAGAAGTAACCAGTCCGAAGTTGGCTTGAAAAGTGTGTTCGTAAAGTCTACTCAGTCCGCGAATCCTGGTTATCAGTGCCTCATTTAGCGCGGGAAATTCAAACGGGTGAAGAGTTCAAGACCCCGATGTCTCAACGACAGCCGAGTACATTTAGTTGGGACCCAGCCGTGGCTTAGTCTCATATTTTCAAGCCATTTCTGAAGTAGAATTAAATCATTCGAGGGAAATCTGTAGCTTAGATTCAATAATTCAGTATTCCTGACCTCAAAGTCAATAATTATAATTCTACTGTACGTGTGTTAACGATTTATATTTAAAAAAAAGTAAAATTGCCGGTAAAAAACTATATTTGCGGGCAAAAAAGTCCACTTTTTTGCCCGCTTAAGAGCATGCTACAATCAATCTTTACCGACCGAGTAGCCGCGACACTTATTTCGACTCATATCATAGCCTACGCGTAACAGGAACTAAAAAGAAGATAATAGCGAAATTCCGCATGAAATTTTAAACACATACATCCCAAAATATATTTGTTTTACGCAACAATAACAACAAAATCTTTATTCCTAACTAAAATGGCAATGACCGCGCGACGACAGTTGACAGCGGCAATCATCATTTTAGGTAGGAACAAGGATTTTGTTGTTATTAATGCAAGAAGAAGTCCGAAAAATTAGCTCGCAGGACCTATCTGATGTTTTTGACGATTCTTCCTTTGGTTATCGGACTAACTGAATTATATGATAGTGATTTTTAAAGGAGAGACTCCCAGCTGCAAGATCATAGTAGTTTTCATAATTTTTCAAAAAAGTATATTAAGTTTGCATTCTGAGAGCAACTGAGAATTAAGATAAGGGAAACCATCGCGTTTGGTGAATGAAAAATCGAATTTGATAAATGTACGTTCGAAAACGCGATTTTTTCACTCATGATATACAGTCGTTGGTCGACGTTGGTGAATAAAAAATCAAATTTGAAAAATGTTGTGTCACCCTGTGTCACAAACATCCGCCTAGTGACATTTTGGAATCGAGTTCAGGTTAAGAAACTAAGCTGCTTATAGAGATAAAAATCCCTAGATCTTAGAAACGATATTGAAAACTCTGTAAATCATTTTTCATATAGTCTTTGATTCACAAAAAAGTTGATTACAGGCTTCTGTCATCGGTTCAATTTATAGAATCATTATAAAGAGATACAAAACAGTCAAAGTCTGATAGAAAATGACAAACTTTGTATCTATACGATTACTGTAAATCGTCGTTGGCAAGCCTGCGTCTAGTGACATTTTGGCATATACGCAGGCTGGGCAACTGAGCGGCTAAAAATAAATTCAAAAATGTTTCTAGATGTTAGAAACGCGATAATACATTATCAGATAATCTCAGACGGGCGAATGGTAATTCAGAGACTTTTTAACGCTCTTATCCCCCAAATTGACCCAATGACACCCAAAACTATGTGAATTATTTAAAAACTGGTGAATTTTGTATTTCCGTGTCTAAAAATCGTGCGGTTGGCAAGCATGCGCCTGCCGCTGGTCTGGTTCCGCAAAGCACAATAATAAAAATAATAAATACATTGACAAATTTGAAAGGGCAAAGGTGTCCCAGTCGGTGAATAATAGATCCATAAACCCCCGATGAACACGATTTAAAATAAACAACAAAGATCGTCGATCGTTCCGCCAGACATTGACGCCGCTGTCTAAACGACTCGCGGCACTCCGATACACCACGGTGATAGAAACACTCCGACCGACACTATCGTCGTATGTGCTGCACACATTGATATTGTATTATCATCATACGCCTAAAAATCAGGTAAATTTTATACATCGTACGGCAATTATTTCTCAATCCGACTAAATCAAACCAATTCAGAGTTCGAAAACAATATACGATAAAATATTTGTTCAACTGTCACTTAAATCCATTCAATATCGACGAACCTTAAAAAAAATTCTGTGCGATAGACGAAAAATGAAATAAAAAAGAGCCGAAATTCACAAATTATACTCTTCAATTTTTGATGTTATCGTACGTCGTATGGTACAGGCCTTGCGATGGAGGATAAGCGGGAGTCGAACGTCGGAGATGATCAGGAGTCTGGCGAGACGACGGAGAATATAATAATAAACGAGGTCGACGGACTGCCTAATCTCCACCCGAACTACCGTCAGTTAGAATTGGAACTGGAGGCTGAAAGGGATCGCGGGGATTCCAACGCCAGAACAATAGACGAATTAATCAGAGACGAGGATCTTCCGACTTCCGTTATCGTGACCAACGTAGATCCCAGAGTCTTCAAGGACCCGCAGACGATGGTGACATACCGGCTATTTATTTTTGCTCTTTTACTAACCGATTCTCACTTTTATTCCTGGCTTTTTATTCACAGAGCGGAATAGAAACTCTGTTCAAACAGTTCGGAGAGGACGCGACGTTTCAGTACTTCAGATCTTTCAGACGAATGAGGGTGAATTACAGCTCCCCAAGCGCGGCGGCACACGCGAGGATACAGCTGCACCAGACACGTTACGGAGAAACGGATATTAACTGCTACTTTGCGCAGCCTGTCACGCCTATAGGTTCGAATATAAGAGGGCTTCCGCTAACTGTTTTGTTTCTAGCTATTTTGGATTTTGAGATTCTTGATCGGCGGTTCAAAAAACCTTCAAGTACCAATTTTCACCGGAATCCAAATGTTTTTAGTTTGTTTTTGGAGCATATTGAATACACCAAATTCAAATTTTGATAGAATGACTTCAAATTCGGGATCAACGACCCAAAAAAACATGTGGTACCAAATTTCAATCCCATCCGGTGACCCATTCTCAAGATATCATAATTTTTATGATTTTTTTTACGATTTCGTTGGTCAAATTAGATCGCGATACACTGTAAATAAGCAATAATGAGAAAGAAATTGAATTGACCGCTGTGATTGATTTTCAGATATGGAAGACCAGCATCTCCATCCGCCAGCACCTACCAAACAGTTCCTAATATCACCTCCGGCTTCTCCACCGATTGGATGGGAGCCTCGGGAAGAAGGAGAGCCCCTTGTGAACCACGACTTGCTGGCGGCTATCGCCAACTTATCCCCAGGTCTCTGGATTCTTTCAGTCCACGATGATTAATCCTGAGAGAATAGTTTTTTTTTTCTTGAAGCTTCTGGATTCTGATTTCTAATGGATGTTTTTATTTCAGGAGCAACCCACGAGCTTCATCCAGGTGGATCTGGTCAGCCAGGGATCGTAGTTCACGTTTGTGAGACGTCAAATCCGATACAAAGTGGACCTCGTATTCAGCACACTCGTTGTCCAGAGTATTAGAAAACTCGTTAGATGATTAAAAATTTATTTTCTCGCTTTTCTCGTCGTTTCGGCGATATCGAATTGCTTAATCCATCCAGAAAAAGAAGCGAATATATAGATAAATATATATATATAAATTGTTTCGCTAATTTTAACGACTCAAATGTGTTGAATTGAAAGAGAAAAAAAGATAAAAAGAAATTATCCTTATTCGGTAGCGAAGCCACGTTTTTCGTGTTCTTTTGTGTAACAGATATTGAATACGGTGTCTGCGAATAAGGGGTTTAAACTATTCTGTAAATAATACTATACACGGAGGATAATTATATTAGAAAATTTGTTTTTCACGGTTTCAATTATAATTCTATGGTAATTTAAATTTTTCCAATTTTTTCTTCCATTCATTTTGAAACAAAAAAAGGGGGGAAAATTATTCAGAAAGATTTTCAAATATTTGACAATGAAAGAAACCAAAAAGAAAATATATTCTTAAGCCTGTTGAGCAAAAATCATTCAAAATTGCAATTCTTGTAATTAATTCGAAAAAAAAATAAATAAATAATATCTCCAGACTAAATCGTGAATAGAGAGATACTACAATAAATTATAGAAAAACGTGGCTTGGAAAAATATTGTAAAGAATAATTAGTGATACGTTATTTATTTTCGTTTCTGCATTAAAAGAAAAACGATATTGAAGAAAAAAGAATTATGTACACGCAGAGATCGTCGCTATGTACAATTCAATGTTTAATAATCTTTAAAAACAAAAAAAAAACGAAAGACAGAATAGTTTCATATATATTAGGTATAATATCAATATTTAGAACACCTTGTTACATGTTAAAAATTCTAATTGTTATCATCATCATGATTCAGATTTGTAATAGTATAAACAAAAAACGAATAGAAAAAAAAACATTGTGCACAGGAATGAATAATTGTTGTGCTATGCTTCAAAATTAGTTGATAATAACTGATTATTATTCAAACTTCAATCAACCTTCAGTCGGGATTATTCGACGTCTTTATGTTTGGAAGTAGGAAATGAGGATTAAAATCAAAACTGGTTAAGAACGTGTGACGTTATTATATGTAACTATTTGAGATGTTGACATTTCTATGTTAAAAAATGAGAGTGTGAATGTGTTGATCTTGTATGTTAAAAAAAAAAGGACAAGAAAAACAAAAACTAAGGAAATGAAAACCTAAGAAGATAAACTAAGTAAAATAACAAATCTGTTGTATATATAATATATTACATCTATTATATCACGTTATATAAATATGTATATTGCATAGTTATACGTAAACTTCTTACATACGTATCTAGTGAGATGAAAGAAAACTTGTTCCGTTTAAAATCTATAGTAAATTTAATTAAAGAAAAAGAAAAAAAACATCTTATATTCGTGAAAGTACAATAAATCATATTACTCAGACTCTGTGAATTGAATTACAATTAAAAAATTGTTCTACATACATATTTTCACTGTTAACTAGTTTTTTTTTTCTTTTTATTGATATAAAAGTATTACTAATGATCGTTAATAAATGAGTGAAATGTTTTAAACTGAACATTTTTCTTTCAAAATACTTGATACACAGAGTTTATGTATTGAAGATAATTTTTTCTCTTTATTTCCTCTCTCTCTCTCTCTCTTTGTATATCTGTCTTTTTTCTTCTGTAGTTATAATAATTAACTTGGTTCATAAGAAGAAGAAAAAAAATGGAAAAATAGCCTACTTAGTTCTACGTAAATGAATTATAAAATTGTTCTTCTCTATTTAAACAGAAAAAAAAAGGAGAAAGGTAAATTAGAGAATTAAGGATCCATTTTCAATGGATTGTTGTTTGAAGCAAAAAAAAAGAAAAAGAAAAGTTAATTTAAAACAAAGATATATATGAATGAATAAACAATGAAACAAGAAGAAAAATTGAACCTCGGCCTCTTAATTATTTAATATTAAAAAAAAAAAAAAACATGCAGTTTGTATAAGAAAGATTAAAAGAACAAAACATTGATAAGACTCGAATGTTGTATCAATAATTATTATTATCAAGCTCAGACACACACTTACCTATATAAGTGAAGCTTTTTTTTTTGTTGTTGTTTTAATCTCTGTGATTAGATCTCTGACTTATTGCTTTTGAAACTAAAAATAGTTAAATAATATTTCAAATCAGACACATAGTAAAGATTTTTTATCTTCAAAGTTGCGATATTATTATTCATTTTTTTTTTCTTTTTTTTCAATTCATTAGGAATCACATTATCGAATTTCATTTTACTTACAATCCCTTTATAATAAGGTATTATCTTTAGAACATTGTAATTATTATTATTAAGGCTTTATACAATATATATGGTTTTGGATCGATGCAGTTTTACTTATACATAGATGTACAATTTTTTTTTTTTTTTTTTTGCTTCATAATAATTTGAGATTTTTTATTTTCTTTTCAAATTAATTAAATAACGCTATTGAAATGAGCGATTCACGACCAGAATATAATTATTTCTATTTTATTCACGTATAACACTCAAGTATTTTTCAAAATTTTTTAATTTTGGTATTATCATCATTATTATCATTTAATCAAGAAAAATGCGATTTTCATAAACCTTCACACAATTGTGAAGAAAAAAATACCTATATATATTTATACGCCGCCGCGTCACCACCGATGTGAAAAATAGATACGTACATATAAAAAAAGAAAAAAAGAAAAAAAGAAAAGAAATAAGTGAAAGAAAGAAAGAAAAAATTAAGCAGGTATTCATTTATTTGCTAAATTAAATTGTTGTCGAAAAGATCTAGTAACGATCTAACAATAGCGATTTAACGGGCTTGTGAATATAAAGTCCCTATATATACACTATACAAATGTAAAAGTCGATCCTCGGACTTCGTGAGAAAGAAAAGAAAGAAGAAAATGTTTGTAAATTAATTTTACGATAATTCTTAACTGTAAAATTGAGATTAACGTCAACCTCCGTTGCGCCAAGTTAATTACTAGTTACACTAACTTCAGATAGACTGACGGAAGAAGAAGATATGAGAGAGAAAAGAAAAAAGAAAGAAAATTAAACTATTCGTTGACTCTGTCTCGATATTGTTTCACCTTAAATTCCAAATGAAATACAAAAAAGATGATGAATTAACAACGTTTTGCGTTTCTTTCGTGCTCCTATGATTACCGAAAGATTAAACTCTTATCACTACGTTTAACTGGATGCTAAAATAATGATATGATAAAAACGATCGACGTTTTTTTTCTCTTTTTTTGTCTGGAATTCAATAATCTCTCAAGTAATCTCGAGCTTATAAATGAAACTGAAGAAGAAATTTGAGAAAAATTCTATAAAAAAATATATCATCGAATTATTTTCAAACGATTTTTAACAATCGCCTGTTTCGTCGCTGGTTACGCCATGTAGACGAACGTATTTATGTCATCTTCGTGTCTTCTGATGTACTTGTGCTCTATGAGCCACTCGATCTGTTCCTTAATCATCTTTTTACTCGGCAGGAACATGTTCTTCAATATATCGACCAACTCGGTTTGAAGCTGCGCGTTGTTTATCGTCTTGCGCATCTTCAGGATCTTTATTATCGCCTCCTGTGGAACAGACGTCGAAAGACATTAAACCTACCCAATTCTTTCGCGCGATATTCGTACCTGAACTCTCAGTATCCTCAGCTGAACTATCGACTGGTTGTCTTCCTCCTTGCTTCGCTCCGTCGAGAGCTGGAGTCTCCCGACCAGATTGATCTTTCCCCTTTTTTGAAGCTTTCCATTTTTTCTGTTGAGAAAATAAAAGTCAATTGTCACGATCTCAGGCTCGACTCCGAAGCTAGACCCGATACTCACACTATTGCGAACTCGTGGTTCACCCAGAATCGCGTGTCATGGGCGAATTCCTTGGGGCTATAAGTACTCGGGTCGACCAGTAAAAGCTGTCTTCTAAGTTTTGGAAAAGCGCACAAAGACCACAAGGTGCGTCTCAACTCGGTGTCCGGGAGCTCCGTCGCTAGTCGTAAATTTTCGTACGATATTTTCTCGTAGGGTCTCTGGTTCCACGCGAATAGTACAGCCATTTGAAACGTCGTTACGTCAACGTCGAATCTTCCAACTTTGTTGCAGAACGTTATCGTTCCGTTTGACATGTGGTGATACCACTGAAGCTTGCGACCGCTGTGTTTCTTCTTGTAGAACTCCTCGACCTCCGGTATATAGTCTTCCAATTGGAGCGGCAAGCTCACGGTGACTCGCTCACTGCCCCTCGCCCACGCGCCGGCGTTCAGTATCTTTATGTTAATGCTGTCGGCGATGGTGGCGCGACAGTGTTCTTTGAACTGCTGGTTCAAGTCCTGGGAGACTTTAACGTCCTGGAACATTCTCGCCAGTTTGTTTACGTAGTCGGCGGGCATCCCGACCTCGCGCAACCACTCGACCATGTTTTCCTCCTTCTCCGAATCCGCCGAGGTGTCGAGAATCAATCTCCTCGTCAGATGCGCCTTGTGGTAGCGCATGAAGACGTCCTTGTTCTGAACGTACTTCAGGACCAGAAGCTAAAAACGAAACAAATTTCAATTATCCAAGTCCCAAGCGTCGGCGAATCCGCGAAAATCTCACCACGTCTCTGAGCTTGCTCTCTATTTCGTCGGAGGTAAGTTTCTTGCTAAGCGGAGTTTTCCTGAGTAGCATATCACAGTAGTTGGCTAATAGTTCCGGACACTTTGATTCCGGCTGTCCGTTATTGTTGTTCGTAGGTTTGGCAGGAACGACCGGTGCCGTGGCTCCGGTTCCCTGTCTAACTGGAAGTTCCAGCTTGAACACGGTAGAGTCATTGACGACGAGCTTGTAGGCCTTGTCTCGAGCCGTTAGGAATCTCGGGTCGTCGTCGAACGCTTCTTTAACGAGCGTCGAGAACCTCCTGAACAGGTCCAATAGTCTCTCCACGTATTTCTCAGAGTCCTGAGTTATCACGTCCACCGCCGCCATCATATCGGCGAGACCAGCGCTCGCTATGTGATCCTCTAGGTCTTTCAACATGGGCCTGACCCCTTCGGGCACGCGGTCCATCAGTTTGAGCATCAGCCGCAATTCTGTGGGTAAAAATGAGGAGTTAGTTTCCGTCCGGAGGCTGAGACCTTCGGCAATTCTTTACTCTCTGTCTCGTGGTGCTGAATCATCCTCGGACACTCGGCCAGAATCGCGGATTTGAAGGTAGCGACTAGAACGGAAACGCAGCAGTCGGTCAGAAGCTGGACACTGGCGCTGTTAGGCTCCAAATATTTCTGCGCCCTCAGTTCCTCTTCCCTCAATTTCGCCTCTGCGTAGCGCATGTAGCTCTCAACCCCGTGGAGGGAGAGCTGCTCCGGCGCCTTAACGCGGTAAAATTCTTCCGTAGCCTTGATATAGGCCGCCTCAAAATTTTCTCTGTATATTTGAAGCTTGTCCGTCGTGTTGGAGCAGAGATTAACTGCAAGATAGAAACTACGTTGATTAATCTCGTCCCGTTTCAACGAGCTTCCCTCCGATCTCACCGTAGGATTCCCTCACGCCTATCACAAGCTGGGAATCAAAGGCCTCGCCGTTTCTCTCCGCCCTCACTAACTTCATCGCAGAGTCCTGAAGACGCTGTTTTATATCCCCGAATATGCTCTGGTTCCAGCTATCGAGCATCAGCTGAATTGTGGACATAAAAACGATGAGAAACTCCGTAGAATTGTTAGGCAGGCGTCTCACCTTTCTCACTATGCTCTCGTCGGCCTGATTTCTCTTCTGGGTGTTCGTCTTCCCCGCCAGAGCGGTTTCGAGCTGTCTGAACGGAGTTGGCAGGTAGTTACATTGCGTAAAAAATTTCCTCCACTCGGTTATGTAGGCCTTGAGCAGCGCCTGTTCCTCCTGGTGCGCGAGGACCCTCTGCGAAAGGTGGTAGAGATAGAATCGGCTTTACGCGTCGAATTTTTTCGACTCACCTGCTGCGCCTGCTGTATGAAGTCCATTATATCGATCTTGAGAGTGTCTCGCAACTTTGGAGGACCCTTTTCGTCCCAGAGACAGACGAGGTGCACCGAGTAAAATAAGTCCTGCCATTCTCCCTGCGTTACAGCCTCCTGTTTCAGGAGTTTTAATATTATCGGGCGCATGTGTGGCCATTTTCCTGCGAAGCTAAACTGGCCCCTGTCCTGCGGATGGAGAAAGCGAGATCGACGGGGATTGATTGATTGAATTGTCTTCTATGTTTGCTTAGAAATGGGCGAAAATATACGTGGAGAAATTTTGAGTATTCGATATTAACGTGAGCGGAGTTATTTGGGGTTGGAATTTGTCGGTTAGACTGGAAATAGGATCGTTTTGTGGTAAAGAGACGCTAAGATTTTTCGAAATACCATTTTTCTACGTTATCGCAGATATTTGATGCGGTTTTTTGGATACTATTCTCGGTTATCTTGTGACAACTAACCTTTAACATCGCCGCCATCACTATATTTTTGACATGTTATACTAGTTGCGTTTTCCTTATGCTTGAAAATTGCCATTGAAGAGGCTACGCCTTTGCTCCAGGCTCGGGAACATGGCGAAACGAAGAATCCCTAGATCGTGCCCCTTGACAGCAGGCAACCCGCATTGGATCGTGCGCATGCGCGTTCGATCAATAATTGTCCAAATTGTTTAGAGTCGATTGATCGGAAGAACACCGAAACGGTTTTGTTAATTACTAATTACTGATTGTTTTTCAAATTATGAAAATATTTTTCCAAATTTGTCCAAATGATTTCCAAATAACTTGAAACATTCATTTTCAGATCGGTTAAGGTGAAACGAAAGTCACGTGACCTAGACGTGAGTGCGAGAGAGATAGCGCGATAGCTCACTTGGAATTTTCGAACGCCCTTTTTGCAGCCAAAACACATTCGATTGATGTGAAATTGATATCAGTGACGTAGAAAAACTGAATGAAGGGCCTGCCAATCGTGGATTTTCGAAAATCGAGACGTAATAAGAGTTTTTTAACAATATTGTTCTCTAATCCAAGGAAATGCTGCCTCTCTCCACGAGGGGCAGCACCTCCTTGGGTTACAGAACAATATTGTTACACAAAATTCTGATTATGTCTTTCGATATTCGAAAATCCACGATTGGCAGGCCCTTCGTTAAGTTTTTCTACGTCACTGATATCAATTTCACATCAATCGAATGTGTTTTGGCTGAGAAAATAGCGTTTGAAAATTCCAAGTGTAAATCATATCGAGGTCACGTGACTTTCATTTCACCTTAATTCCGACGTCTGCCATAGTATACGGTGGTGGTTGTAGGAATGAGGCGTATTCGCGTTGGAATCAAAGTGATTTTCATCATAATGATCTGCCAATCAGATGTCGAATAGCACCGCTCTGAAGTTAGGCGCTATGATCAGATTGGCTGATATTAGCAATAGCACCGCTCTAAAGTTATGCGCTATGATTTGATCTACGCACACTTATGCGCAGATCTTATGAATTTATGAATTTTTAGCGCCAAACTGGGCGGATTTTTTGGTGGTTTTCCCGCTAATAGAAGCCGCTATGAAAGTAGCAGAGAAAAACGCTCTGCTAAATATGACCGATAGCTGGATACGATTCCATCCGAATTTGTTGAATATTATAGAAGAATTATCGGTCACAGAGAGCTATAAGCTATTTTCTTATGAATGCTGTTTCGTGTTCCGAAAAACATGTTGCACAGCCCAAGGCGGGAAAACTAGATTTGAACCTCTAGAAATTAGCCACGATTGATTGTTTAGGACAGTAAACTGAGTGTGAATCCCAAATTTGATTAAAAAAAGTATTGAAAATTGTAAGAGTTATTCTGCTTTACAGCTGAAGGGATAAAAATCAATAACTCCTAAAATTTTCAATATTTGTCAATGAAATTTGGTGTGTGCGCTCAGTGTACAAAAACACATTCAGAAAGAAATCAACAAAGATTTTTTATCAATACTTTTTGTATATGGACCCATCTGGGGGAAATATCAAAAAGTCCATTCTGAAAGGACCGTATCGATCAACCATCATCCAACGATCATTTTTAGTAGGCTGCAGATAGTAGGATCGTTTTTCAGAGAAACAATTCGTATCTCGATCTTCTATTAATTCTATAATGAGTCAGTAGCACCCATTTGCATCTGTAATATCCATTTTCAACAAGTTTTTTCATTAGGAAGCATACATCGGACCAAGAATACGGCCCCAGTTGGGATACGCAAGAACTGCGCATGACAACTGCCGTAAAAAGTTTTTTTTAAGGCATTCCAGTGCCACCGTGGTGCCACTTCAAAGATCGAAAACAGGCGTTCTAAAAGAATTAGAAATCAGTTCAGCGCATGCGCAGAATCTGGCGTTTCGGTGTGACGACTTAACACACGTCTAGGGATTTTTTAGAATTGTAACCAAACCTGACGAGAGGTTAGAGGCGTTAACTTCGGGTGATTGAGAAACCTGTCTCAACCCTAACTAACCTACGAAAGTGTAAACATTCACAATGCCGACGATTTGAGTATCGCGAGGTGTTTAATTTGAAAATAAGAGTGAATAATAAACTACAGTGCGATGATAGGCATGAGGATGAACGCCTTCAACGATACGGGATTAGGAGAGCCTGAGCAAGACGCTAATTCGGCTCTGATCGAGCTTGACAAAGGTAAATTGAAAATATTTACAGGTTATGGTATCGTAAATTTTTCTCAAACTTCATTTTCAACAAATTATTAGTTACTTACAATAGTCAAGAAACGTATTATTATTTTATACTCCTAATTTGATGAACACCGAGCGATAAGAAATTTTTTTTACCCCTTTTAAAATAAGCCTGTACGATGATCCAATTAATCTCTTATCCATAATCGCCGTTTGTGATTTATTTAAAAATCGATTGATCACTCGTAATATTAGAGATTCGTTCAAAAATCGATTAATCGACATAATCGACGCTTCAGATTTATTTGAAAATAGTTCAGTCGATCAATCGATCTTTAAAATTCATCGAATAATCGATTAATCGACCATTTGAATTCATTGAATAATCGATATTTTAAATATCTTCCAAAATCGATCAATCGATCTTTCAAATTCATCGAATAATCGATTAATCGATCTTTTGAATTCATTGAATAATCGATCTTTTAAATTAATCGAATCATCGATTAATCGATCTTTTGAATTCATTGAGTAATCGATCTTTGAAATTTCTTCCAGAATCGATCAATCGATCTTTGAAATTTCTTCCAGAATCGATCAATCGATCTTTCAAATTCATCGAATAATCGATCAATCGATCTCATAAATTAATTGAATAATCGAAAAATCGATTTATTGATCACTCGAAGTTTTAGATTATTTGAATAATCGATTAATCAAAGCGGGAAACCGAATAATTTTAGCCACTGATAATCGTTACCCTTCATTCAAGGCTTGCGCTCGAACAAGATCGGAGAACAGTGCGAAGCGATAGTCCGATTTCCTCGTCTGTTTGAGAAATACCCTTTTCCAATTCTCATCAATTCTTCGCTTCTAAAACTCGCCGATGTCTTCCGTATCGGTAGTAATTTTCTGAGGGTCTGGGTGCTCAGGGTGTGCCAACAGAGCGAAAAACATTTAGACAAAATATTGAACGTGGATGAATTTGTCAGAAGAATATTCAGCGTTATACACTCAAACGATCCAGTCGCCAGAGCTCTTACTCTTAGAACTTTGGGAAGCGTCGCTGGAATTATTCCGGAGAGACAACAGGTTTGATTGTTTTACAATTTTATTCCGTCTTTGATTCGTTATTCAGTGATTTATTTCCCATCTTCTCTCTCAGGTTCATCACAGCATCAGAAGATCTCTGGACTCTCACGACTCCGTAGAGGTAGAAGCAGCCATTTACGCCGCTCAGATGTTTGCTGCTCAGTCGAAACTATTCGCCGTTTCTATGTGCAGCAAAATATCCGACATGATCAGGGGACAGGCGACACCTGCTACTATGAAATTACAGTTGATACCGATTCTTCAGTACATGCATCACGATACCTCGACTGCTTCAATGGTGGAGATAAATTTTTCAGATTTTTAACAGATCGTATCAATTTTATATTAAGAAAGAAAAAAATTCTTCTATTTTCATCATTGTTAATCATTTAAAACTTTTTTCAAACAATTTCAAGGGTTTTTCATACTCTAAATTTCTATTCTTTTAATACTAAATCCAAAACGATTCTTCTTCTCCAGGTCAACGAGCTGTGTATGGAATTACTGGGAAGTTATCCGGCGGTAGAATTCATCAGAGTAACACTGAGCGCTCTGACCACCCTGGCCTCCGCAACCCTGGTCGATGTTCCAGGACAAGTGGCTCTGCTGCTACGCTACCTCCACGATGATCCTAGAGCCTGTATAAAACGCCACGCTCTCGATCTTCTCCACTCATTAGCCAGAAGAGGCGCACATCTTTGGCCGCAGGGCGCGCTCACCAGTCTGATAGGTAAAAATGGGTTTGAAAAATTCCTTTGTTCACAAACCGAGATATCCTGCTTAGATCCTTCCATTTTATTAACTTTTTTAATCTTTCTTTCTCGCAGACAGCACTACCACTCTCTTACAAGACGGAACCACAAACTCTGGGCTCCTAATCAGCACCTTGGATGTGATCGAGGTAATCCAACGATAGAACTTCTTCCTCTTCGTTCTACACTTTCCGATACAATTTTAATGAAAATGGGTCTTGAATCTCTGGACAGTCGACAGTTTGAAAAGTTTAACGGAGTTGAAAAAATATTTTTTCCTAATTGGAAACTGCGGTATACGATTCATAACGCGTAAACCATAATTTTGATTCGCTATTTTCCAATTTCAGGTCCTCAGTCAGAGTGCAGTCACATGTGACGCAAACATGGAGAAGAACAGTCCTCTGCTCTGCCTATGCGTGAACGCGTGCTACTCCCCAGATCTATTCGTCGCCGTTAAGGCAGTCACGATTCTAGCCAGAGTTGCTTGTTACTGGTAATTATTCCCTCCGCCCACTATACCGAAGAATTTTTTACGCACCGATGCCAAAAATAACTTTAAACCCGATCAGCTACGAAGAAGGATTGCCAGCGTACGGAGACTCGGACGTAGTTTCCTGCCTAGAGTCACTGATAGTTCTCTTGGCTCTGGACGACGGTCACCTTCACCAGCTCAAAGTCTGCCTGAAATCGACGGTAAAACTCTGCGAAGCGAATTTGAAACACTGTCCGACCTTCGTCGATGCCATTGGATCTACTTTGATAAACGCAAACCCTGACGGAGGACAGGAACAGGGTCAAACAGTAGCGCTCTGTGAGGCTCTAGGAGCTATAGGAAGCCTCGGAGAACACGCCCTGCTTCCTTTGCTTCCCGATATACTGTCAAAGCTCGAACAATCTTCTCACGTTCACACGAAGGTTGAAAATGATCTTCTTCTACGTTTCTATGATTGTTGATAATCGAATACTGATATAAGTTATTTTCCTTTTAATCAGGTGATGCTGTGCGTTTTACTCTTCCAAACAGTCGCCGGTGGCTACGAGTGGAACACAGAATGTCTAAACGCCGTTGAAAAAGTCGTGATCAGCGTCGACGGCTGGGCAAAGTATCGTATAGCTCGGGGAGCTGCCAGATACGGTCACCACGGAGTATCTACAAGGATTTTTCAGAGGCTGAAGGAGACCGTTGCTTCCGAACAGCTCCATTTCTGGCTCTCCGGTCTCCACTTGGTCACAAGCGCCGAGAGTCACCTGATGTGAGGATCAATCGCTGAACTTGGACGAAACTGTTGATTATTCTCGTTTCTCTTTCTATCTACTTTCAGGGATGGGGCAAAGGAAGGCGAAGGAACCAAGAAACTTGGAACAGTCGAGAGATTGAACGGGGCTATCGCTCGTTACGCCAGTGCCTGTGCTTCGCTAAAGGCAGCCAGCACTCCTTCCAGGAGCCTGCAGTTCGCTAGCGAGTATTCTAAGCTGCGTTGCGAATTTTTGCACTGCCTCGTGCAGCTGCTGCACTCTTGCAGGTGAATCTGAGGATAATTATTAATTTCTCCTCAGAATATTGAAGGTGTAATCGATTTTTGGCTGTTGCAGATCTCTGTGCACCGCGCCACCACCGGCTATCGCTGCGACCGTGGTTTTGGCCACTAGAGACGACCTCCAACGTTTCGGTCGAGTCACGCAGCAGGTAATTTGGAGCACTTTCTCCAATGTTCGAACTCCTGTATGGAAACTGATTAATTTTCAGCTGCGAAAGTCTGCGAAGGACTTGAGAAACTGCGCGGATAACTACCAGAAGCTCTACCAATCCGCTTTCGACGCGGATCCCGGATCCCTTGCCAACATTAGAGCGTATCCTTTCGATCTACACACCATAAACCTGTCGTCTTTGATTTCCTACCATATTCGCTTCTTAACCGAACCCCTGGATACACAGACTGCAAGAAATGTGCCGTCTGATGGCCAACAGCGTAGAAAGAGTCTGCGGAGGCGTTGGAGCCGTGATGGGCCTGCCGAACGTGACTGAATTCAACTTCGGAGATTCCGTTGAGATGAGGCAGCTGGCTCGCTGCTGTACCGAAGTCTACAGATTGGCGCCCACCTGCGGTAGGGAAGGCGAGGGGGAAGGTGGAGCCATAAGTCACGTTAGAGTGGGCTGCCTAATAGCGCAGGTGACCCTGCTGGCCGGTGGTAAAGTCCGGCTTCCGCTGCCTCGTTACTTTTTCCAAGCTCTACAAGCCACCAGCGTGAAACTCTCGGTCTCTCCTCAACCCAGAGTCCTGGGGGAGCCGGTATCCGTTCCTCAAGGAAGTCAACTAGCCCTAAAAGTCGAGGGGGTTTTGAGGCACGGAAAACGCGCGTCTCTATTCCGCTCTGTCGCCGCTGTCTGCATTTCTATTTCCACTGCACCACCGTCAAAGATAAATTCCGATCAGAGGGTACGAGTCTGTCGATATCTAGTTCGAGTTTACATGATAATCTGCTCATCTTCATTGCAGGACACGAACGTGAACGAGTTGCAGCAGACCGTTATACCACACCGAGACTTCTTCGCATGCGAGTTTCTGCTCTCATTAGGTAGTCCAGCCTCAGCTGCTAGCATGTGCGGAGGCAGTGGAGGCGGAGGAGGAGGACAGTATCAAGTTACCGCTAGCGCTAGTATCTTGGACAAAGATGGTAACGTTTGGAAATGCGGACCTCGATCTACGCTGCAAGTTCGAGTGCACGAAGAACCGACTAAAAGGAAGCTGCCTTGATCATCATAGACAAACTGGAGTCCGCAATCCTTGTACTCTTGGACAAGTTCGAGTCCCTGTGTCGCTATGTTGCATTGGAAGCATTCTGAAGTTCCTACAACTCGTTCTGTCGTCTTGTTCAGAAGCTGTGAAGAAACACGACGGCGGATAATCTACACGAGCAAGAAGTGCGTCCGTTGAAGTGTCCACAAGTGTGGCACTGGCGGTCCGACTCGAGAAAGGGATCAAGCACGTAACATTTTCAAAAGAATCAACGGTGAAAAGACGTGGTCCAGTCAGTAGAATTAGATGGAATACAAGAGTACTTCATTCGACAGTCATAACTCTTTCTTTTCACCTAATTCTACTGACTGGACCACGCCTTTTCACCGTTGATTCTTTTGAAAATGTTGCGTGCTTGATCCCGTTCTCGAGTCGGACCGCCAGTGCCACACTTGTGGACACTTCAACGGACGCACTTCTTGCTCGTGTAGATTATCCGCTGTCGTGTTTCTTCACAGCTTCTGAACAAAACGACAAAACTAGTCGTAGAAACGTCAGAAACACAGGTGGTCTTGTTTAATTCAGACAGTTTTCGCTCGACTCGATCGTATGAAAATTGTGTCCCTGATTGTACAAATGAAACTTTATTTTCAAACTATAATTATAAAACGTAACAAGAAGTAATGTTTTATTCTAAAGTATAAAAATAGCCTTATATACATAAACAATATATAAACTTCTGTCTTTTTTACACATTTTTAACAACCAAACAATTTCATAACTAAGATAAAAAATCATAATGTCGCAAGCTTTGAGCTCCGCGTAGATATTTTGTACAAAATTTTATGAAAACATCTTCAGACTATGTAAATATTGTATATTGTCGACTCAAGTCTTATTGTTGACTTTAATTTTCTACTAGTTGTTACGAGTACGAAGAAGTAACAGATAACGATAGATAACAAGAGTGATAACTTTATACCCTTCACCAAAAATAATCTCTTACGTAATTAATTATCCCCTAATACATTAACAGCATCTCCATAGCAATAACTAATCCCCCTTTCTCTCAAAATCTCCCTTAGTGCCTCCGGTCTTGGATACCAAGCACACATCCGAAATGACCATAGCGTGTGGGGGATTAACAGACTTGCACATATCGTATATAGTCAACGCTGCGACGCTGACGGCTGTCAGAGCCTCCATTTCGACTCCGGTTTTCCCCGTGCATCTAACTTCAGATTCAATATCTACAGAATTCAAACTATCGTTCAGAGTCAGTTTAACGTTGACGTAATTTATGGACAAGGGATGGCACAGCGGTATCAAATCCGAAGTTCGTTTAGCAGCCATTATCCCCGCCAGCTGCGCCACAGTCATGACGTCCCCCTTCTTCAAACTGTTTTCTCTTATCAAACCGCAGATCGTCGACCCAACCAGAACTCTTCCTCTTGCTTTGGCTACCCTCTCGCTTATGTTCTTCTCCCCAACGTCGACCATGCTCGCCTTTCCACTGGACGCGTCGACGTGCGTTAGAGTCGAGTATCGTCGGAGGGCTGAAAACCGCTTGGTTTCTCGATGGTCGATGATTCCTTTGTACTTTAGACTCTTGTGACGATTATTATGCTGGTTATCAGGGCTCGAACGACCTGGAATCAGAGATTCAAAGATTTGAACAGGGGTCGAACCCCGTATTGCGATCTTTGCCTAGTTTATTCGGTATCTTTAATTTAGCGATAACGTCTGGTCTTCGAAATCGTACGACGCGCAATGATAACTTGCCTTCGTTTACCCGCCGATCAGAATCATCGGTCGATTCTCCATCTGGGAAAGATTGAACATTCCTGTAACGTTATCGCTAGATTAGTTTCATCCTATGAAAGCGAATCGCTCGCGACGATGAATATTACCTGCGTGTTGTTTCTTCTTCCGGGACACAGCCCCGCTGATTATTTCGGTTATATCTTCGTCGGAATACCCGTTCCTTATCGCGTCCCTCAGCGAAACTTCGCCCTTTCCCTCGAACAGACATACTTTCAAATTACCATCGGCGGTGATTCTCAGTCTGTTACAGGTACTGCAGAAATGCTCGCTCATAGACGTTATGAAACCAACTTGACCGACGAATCCCGGGACTTTGTACGCCTGTGAATAGAGACAAGTTTTTTTAGTAGAATTCTTTCTCTTCAGATTCTAGTTTCTCTGTTTTAAGATTCAGAAAAGAAGTTCTTGCCTTGGACGTGTCGTTAGGCCCGTTTTCTAGAGCTCTAAATTCCGGATAAACTTCTCTAACGATTTCCTTCATCTTTTTGAAAGACACCATTTTATCCTCTTGCCATTTGTTACCCGAGAACGGCATGTATTCTATGAATCTAACATCGACCGGTCTGTCTTTGGAGAATGTGACGAAATCCACTAGCTCGTCGTCGTTGTAGTTTCTCATTACGACGCAGTTTATCTGAGCGAAAGAAGCAAATACATTTAAACGAAGAGCTCTAATTCGCGAAAATCGATTCAGCTCTCACTTTGACCGGGTCGTATCCCAACTGCACTGCCAAATCTATGGCTGCCATCACCCTGGACCATCCTTTTCGCCTTGTAAATTTTTCGAACCGATCCTCCCTCAGGGTGTCCAGGGAAATGTTGAGACCGTCCAGTCCTGCTTTTTGCAGCGTAGGCAACTGCCTCGTCAATGTTAGTCCGTTTGTAGTTATGGACACCTGGTCCAATCCCTCCAACTCTTTCAGTCGAGCTGAGAGAAGGAAGAAGGAATCATTCGGAATCATTTCTTTCATACAAATGAAAGAATTTCTTGGAATATAAAATGAATTTATACTGAGAATAATTATATCAGAAGAATATGAATTTAAGAAACTCTGTAGAATCTCACGTCGTGCATCATACGTTTGTTGTTGAGTTTCTACCGAGTTTCTCACCCAAATTTAAGATATCTCTCGGAATTTCGTGACCTTCGTCGGTCCGATCAAAGTCTACAAATATACCGAGTCTTGCGCCAGGTATAAAAGAGGTTTTCTTATATTTCTGAATCCGGGGCAAGCCTCAACTCGCAATCGGTTCTCCCGTCGCGCATTCGAATCATTATTTTCTTCTCTTCTCCGTCGGCTCCTTGGATCTACGCACCGACTATATCCACGATATCTTTGCGGACGGTAGGCTCTCCGCCAGTGAGTCTGACTTTGCTGACCCCCTCCCGAACAAAGAGTCTCGCGATCCTGACTATTTCATCCGTTGTCAAAATGCCTTCTTTTCTGGTCAACGTCACGCCTTCGGCAGGCATGCAGTACGTGCCTGTGAAAATTAAGAACAAATTTAGTCCCCCGATCGAGATCCGAGGACCGTCGTTCCACTCTCACATCTCAAGTTACAACGTTCCGTCAGTGATATCCTAAGGTAGGTGTGATTCCTTCCAAAAGTGTCCAAAAGCACTTTTCTATCCGCCTCGTCTCTCCGCAATCGTTCTCTGAACTTTTCCAGCTGCGCAATAAAGAAAGACAGATAAATCATGTTTTCTGTAAATTCGAACACAAAGCGAGCTCACATTCGGCGATGTTTGTTGCTTCGTTACCGTCGCTGATTCGGTCGACATAAACGCGACACCGGAGTTCAAACCCCTGCAGTAATAAATTCTGCGCAACATTTTGCGTCACTGGTCACCGTAGTTTATTTTCTTTCTCGAGGGAAAGTCAACCAGAAAGTCGATCTGGTCCAAAGGTCAGAGCAAAGAAGAAAAAGGAAAATAATTAGGTTACGTAACCTGTCTCGACTATCTTGGGCCGGAGGTTGCGATTCACTGGAATGATGAATCCGTGGAACGTTATTAGCGCGTGCATCGTACTTCTGCCGCGTTTCTTATCCTCTGTTTGTGACTGATTATCTGTCGATATTTGTAAACCCCTAGCTGTCATTCGGGAGTAATTGATCACGTGTCTTTCGAGTGGGTACTTTAAAGCCCGCGAAAATCGGGAGCCAATCGCGGTGCTGGATGTAATTTCTAGGTTAGATCCTTAGTTAGCGGTTCTTTTTTCATTCTGATGGAATCGAGGCGATGCTAAAACCGATAAAATTGATGTAGTCAATCTCATCGATCGATGATACTACGCGGATTCAAGCAAATTCGGTTTTAAATCGTAGTCTTTGATTTTGAATTCCCGCGCTTTTTCATAAACACTTTTGATTAACTTCAGGTGACTAAAATTCTAATGCGAGTTTCCGATCTTTCGGTGTCTGTTTAGGCAGGTACAGGGCGATTCAAAGAAAGGCGGTTCTTTTTTAGAACCTGTATACTCAATAATATTAAGGTGAAATGAAAGTCACGTGACCTCGATATGATTTACACTTGGAATTTTCAAACGCTATTTTCTCAGCCAAAACACATTCGATTGATGTGAAATTGATGTCAGTGACGTAGAAAAACTTAATGAAGGCCCTGCCAATCGTGGATTTTCGAATATCGAAAGACATAATCAGAATTTTGTGTAACAATATTGTTCTGTAACCCAAGGAGGTGCTGCCCCTCGTGGAGAGCGGCCGCACTTCCTTGGATTACAGAACAATATTGTTAAAAAACTGTTATTACGTCTCGATTTTCGAAAATTCACGATTGGCAGGCCCTTCATTCAGTTTTTATACGGCACTGATATCAATTTCACATCAATCGAATGTGTTTTGGCTGAGAAAATAGCGCTTGAAAATTCCAAGTGTAAATCATATCGAGGTCACGTGACTTTCATTTCACCTTAACAGCTCGCCGTAAATAGCTTAGAGCAAAATTATTTAAGAAAAGCCAGGCCTGTCACCCACCCCCTTCGATTTGGCTGATTTTTGGTGAAGATGTTACCTACCTGGAGAGTAGTCAAAAGCCAAAATATTATGTCCCGAAAAAAATTATTGGCCGAGTTACAGTTGTTTTTCACATTTTTGACTCGAATTTGGGTATTTTCGATTATGCAAAGGTTTTTTGTACTACGTGGCTGAAAATCGGTTTCTTTATGTAAAATTGACCCAGGAACACGAATCTGGCCGCAGATTTGACCTACGAAAAAAACCTACAGTAATATTAGCCAAAAACACCCAAAATTGACCAAAAAAAAGTCCCAAATCTTGGGGAAACGGTCAAAAAAAAATGTTTTCGTCTTTCTGAGGCAGCAATCTTGTAGGAAAAGAGCTAACGAATCCAATAACCACATTCCCAGATTTCTAGGACGAATCGTTCAAGAGATACGTGTTGTCAAAGTTGGAGAATCTTGTTTTTCTGGCAATAATGGACTTTTTTGACCTCGTTGGACAAATGTCCGACCTAAAGGCCTATTTTGCGGCATTCACCACGACTATCTAAATCGAGTATCAATAGGTTATTTTCATCAAATGAGATTCGCTAGATTCTGGTCGAAATAATTAAATTTACTTTTTCATGAAATAAAATAATAAGAACCCTTAAAAAGGTCCATTATTTGCAGAAAAATCAAGATTCTCCATCTTTGACAACGCGTATCTCTTGAACGGTTCGTCCTAAAAATCTGGGAATGTGGTTATTGGATTCGTTAACTCTTTTCCTACAAGATTGCTGCCTCAGAAAGTCGAAAACATTTTTTTTTGACCGTTTCCCCAAGATTTGGGACTTTTTTGGTCGATTTTGGGTATTTTTGGCTAATATTACTGTAGGTTTTTTTCGTAGGTCAAATCTGTGGCCAGATTCGTGTTCCTGGGTCAATTTTACACGAAGAAACCGATTTTCAGCCACGTAGTACAAAAAACCTTTGCATAATCGAAAATACCCAAATTCGAGTCAAAAATGTGAAAAACAGCTTTAACTCGGCCAATAATTTTTTTCGGGACATAATATTTTGGCTTTTGACTACTCTCCAGGTAGGTAACATGCTCACAAAAAATCAGCCAAATCGAAGGGGGTGGGTGACAGGCCCGGCTTTTCTTAAATAATTTTGCTCAAATCGTGCTGAAGGTGATCCGTTAATTTTGTTGACTAGCATATATTATTCAATATCGATGCCCAATTTTCTGATATAATAAAGATTTTTCAATTGTTTCATTTTTGTTTATTTCTATAAGACGTGGGATGTACATGTATAATATAATCATTGAAAGAATATGTATTTTTCATTTTTCTCAGCAATGAATTGCGATTTTGCGGCTTTTAAATAGCAAAATTGAAGCTTGACAAGTCTAATACGTAATCAACTTTTTTGCTAATTAATATTTTTTACATTTCAAAACCTCCTATTTCCCGAGGAAAACAGTTAAATTATTGATAAAATCCAAAGTTTCAAAATTATTTCGCGGCATAATTTGAATATACGCGTTGAATCAATATTTATAAAAGAGAGTAGTTTTTTCTATGACGGCCCCAGACTGTTCGATCGCAAAATACGACTTTTTGAATCCTCGCTTCGTCGATAGTCCGCCAGATATCACTGCTTCCGACTCGCGTATGACTTCAGATCCTTCCGATATTGGATCGCGAGTCTCCCGTCTAGCGATATCCCGGCATGCCTTGCCGCAATGCGCGATGACACATGACGGCTCCGAATTCCGAAAGTATCTCACATAGGCAGCCAGTGTCAATGGGAAAGGAAAACACGACCGATTACAGATATAATAAACGATGATTGTCATTAGCTAGCCGAGTTTAACGTCATTCGTGATGCGTACATCGATATCGAACCACCTACGCGGAAACCTCTCAACCTAAATGGATCGAAGCAAGGTGACAGTTCTGAGGAAGAAACACATCGACATGGAGGACATAAAGTTCAAGTTTCTAGGACTTATTTACAAACAGGTAAACAAATCAGGCTCTTGCTTCCCTATACAATTTTTATTATCTCGATTCAAATCCGAAGCGTAATTCATAACCGATTCGTTTAATTATTTTTTATATTAGAAAATTTACGAAAATTGTTTCATAATTCTATTTAAATAAAATAAAATAAAACAATGTAACTTGAAAACGATTTTAAAACACTTGAAATTATCCTCGAAAATAGAATATCAACAATTTTTGTCTTTATCCCCCTCCCCGTTTCTTAGAACCAGGCTAAAATCCCTTCGATGGGATTGCATCCGGATTTGTTGAACCCCACCGAATCTCAGAGCGTCGGCGATGTTCGGTCAGAGGCTAGTCATTCGACGGAGAATGAGCTGTTGCCCGATCAGGACATCCTGGAGTCCATAGAACCAGTTTATTACAGGACAGACGATTGCTTCGATTGCTGTAGACACGAGCTTCAGAAACTCCCCGAAGTCCTTAGCTCAAAGGCTATAGAGAGAGACTACAAGAGGCTCAAACAAGAGCACCAAGTCGTATCTAAGAAGGTGCTTCAGCTGATACTGCAGAAGCAAAGTTCTTGCAAGGACGAGTTTCAGAGGATATTGTACATCCAGGATGAGCTGGATACCGCGCTGCAGATTTGCAGGACCGGGAGAGCGGACCTTAGCCTGGCTAAGAAACAGTTTACCACAGCCAGTCTTGGAATTTTAGCCAATTATCAGAAGAAACAAGTCGTTCAAGGGCTTTTGAACAGTCTGAACACCATCAAAACTCTAGTGAGTCATGTTCGGGGTGGTTTTCCGATCGGAGGGGCTGGGGAATAGGATGAGACTATTTTCTGAGGGGATTTGATGATTTGTAACGGTCAGGAAGGAATTTTTTGTACGAAAAAAATGCACTTTTGGAGTTTAATACTGCAGAAATTGTGAAATAACTTCAAAAATTGATTCAATCAGGGGGAAAGAATCTCAAAATTCGATTTATATATCGAAATATTGTCAGTTTTCTGATGAAATAACATCATAAATTTGTCTGATTGGAGAATTTTACCAACCATTTGTACAATTTTTATTGAAAATCGACTCAGAAATTATTTTCATCGATGAAAAACTAGCGAGAATTGATGAAGAAGGCTCAAATATCGATTTTCAGATGATCAGTTATCAAAGAATATCCAGAATCGATACATTTTCTTATGAAATACGATCGGGATTTCAGAAAATTACAATGTTATTTGACAAATAATATCAAATACTATCAAATATCGATTTAATTATGAATCAAAATGAATAATTGAAACAATTCTTGATGAAAAATGCTTCGAAAATCGATTTTTCCATCAATTCGTTGAATTTTCGTTTAAAAATCGGTCAGAATCAACTGAATCACTTCAAAAAATGGTCTAAAAATCAATTTCTATATCCAATATCATCAACGATCGATAGAATTATTAAAAAGTACTAAATTTTTCATCACAAAATACTTTTATATTCAATTTACTCCTCATCATCGGTTAATAAAAATGTGTATTCTTATTTTTCCTCAAGCGTAGCAAAGAACCGAGGACCGTCTCCAGGAGCTTCTGAACGAGGGTAATTACCCCGGAGCGATATCTCTGCTGTTGGAATGCCAGAGCGCCGCTGAAAGATACAAGCATTTCCACTGCGTAGCGGCGCTGAACGGCAAGCTGCAGGACACCTTGGAGCAGGCGGAGGAGATGCTGGACCAAACGCTGTCTAAGATGTGCACCGAGTTCGAAGTCGGTACATACCTCTCGGTGCAAGGGGCCTACAGACTCCTGGGAAAGACTCAGACCGCGATGGACCAACTCCACATGCACTTCACCGCGGCGATTCACAACATGGCTTTCATGGCCGTTCACGCCTTTGCGGGGGGCGATATGAAGCGGCAATACAAACAACTCTGCCAGTCGGTCTCCCACGAGGCGTTCCTGCCCTGCTTGATCGAACTCTGCAAGTCCCTCTGGGCTATCCTGAGCTCGTACTGCCAAGTCGTCAATTGGCACAATGCGAACGAGACTTGGTCCGCTCAGGGGGAACAGAAAGACCTGGAGGCGAGCTTCAACAAGCAGTACGTCAAGCAGAAGCTCGAAAATGGAATGTCGAGGATGTGGCACGACGTGGAAATCAAGATCTCTACCTACCTGATGGGCGTCGATCTCGCCTATTTTAAATTCGAACAGTTTGTACAGATTTTGGGAATCGTTCACAGGTGAGAACCCCCGTCCGAACCGTTTTCACGCTCTGAAAATAATGGACTCTCGATATTTCCTCAGGTTGATAGAGGTCGGCGAGGAACTCTGCGCCAGCGAGTCTGAAAATTTGCAAAAATCAATAACGAAACAGTGTTCGTCGTACTTTGCGCACTACCACGCCTCAAGGTTGGACGAGTTGAAGATATTTTTGGAGAACGACGGATGGGAGTTGTGTCCCGTCAAGCCGTCTTTCGTCGTGACCCAACTGCAGGAGTTCAAGAGCCTCAAGACGGTCCTGAACAGCTGCAAGCCTCGCTCTAGTCCGGATGAGTCGAACCTCAGTCAGGACGGAAGTTCCGTCGGAGGCCTCGTCCAGAGATACTTGGAGAATGGAGTCACTCCCTTCGACGTCATCCTCGACGAGACTGCGGACGAAGATATTCTCGCCAATCTCGGAGTAGGTTCGGAGCTTTCGGACAACGTTGACGGATCGAATAATCATTTCTTTTCCGTCTCCGCAGGACGAACCTTCCGGATATTATTCCGACGATTCCGACGACGACATACCGGAGGAGCTGAAATGCGATTTTGTGGACGATTCGGAGCCCACGAAGCCGGCTAAGAAGAAGCATAAGACGAAGTTCACGGGGCCTATGGTCACAAATACGACTCTGAGCGTGCTCAGAGTGTGCGGAAAGTATCTGCAGATGTCCAGACTGTTCAGATCCATAGCCGTAACGGTTATTCAGAACATGACGCAGTTTTACGAGCTCTGTCTTTACACGGTGCACAAATTTTTCACCTCCGACCTGGTGAGCCGTCTTCGTCGCCTCATTTTCCCAGTAATAACGCAATAATCGACGTTGTTTATCCAATTTCAGCAGATAAACAGCGACTCTTTGTACACTCCGAAGCTGAAATTGACTCTGGCTCGCATCAGGGAGACTCTGGTGAACGAAGATGTGAATACGGATCTCAACGGATCTCACAAAGTAACGCAGCCGAGTCTCTCGTCGATCGTGAACTTGACGCAACCGGAGAAGATCCACGGTCTCATCAAGAGAGTCACAGCCGTTGAATCTCTCGTGTTTCTGGGACAACAGTACGAAGTGCTGAGGCCTTATCTGGAGCACCTCGTCGCCTCACCCTGTCACGGATTTCTTCACCAATTTTATTCTCAGACGGTAGCGTCGGCCACCGATCTCAGGAAGCCTGTCTACATGGCGGCTGCCTCTCAGGCTTTCGATTGCGGAAGCGTATTGAATATGATGGCTAAGGTCAACTGGGAAGTTAGGGACGTTATGTCGCAGCATAGCAACTACATAGACAGCCTGTTGAGGGTTTGTCATTTTCTTGTTCAGAATCCTGGGGCAGAAATGGTCGTCCATTTTTTTCTGTGTTGATTTTCTAAACTCGGAGAAACGATTATCGGACGCCTCGCTAATGTTTGTCTCTTCTCTCGCTAGGAAATACAGATTTTAAGCATGCGACTCGACGAAATTGGGAACAGAATACCGTTGCCGATCTCAGTGTACAATTCTGTCTGGGAAAATGTTGCGCATTTGATAACTCACACGCTGGTCGAAGGGTGAGACTGATTTATTCTCTCAAGCGATCGAAAATTGATAAATTTGAATGAATTATTGTACAATTTTTTAACTGATTTAATTATTTAAATACTTTTTCAGATTTTCTAACGCAAAAAAATGTTCTAACGGAGGCAGAGCCCTGATGCAGCTGGATTTCACCCAGCTGATGTCGAAGTTTGAAAAATTGACCTCTTTGCGTCCGATGCCGCACAGAGAATACGTCGAGGCTTACGTTAAGGCGTATTATTTGCCTGAGAATATTCTAGAAGACTGGGTGAAACAGCATAAGGTATCAAAAGTTGATCCCATTGTTTGTCGAATGATTGATATCTGTTTTTTATATCGTTATTCATCTCACACAGGAATATTCAACGAAACATTTGATCGGTCTGATATCTTGCGGGTGTCAAAACAACAAGAAAACAAGACAGCGACTTATTTCAGCGATCGAAGAGGAACGACCTAACAGATAACAACAGGCTACGTAGGCTTTAGATCTGTAGGAATAATCTGACCATGATGAACACAAGTTTTGGGCAAATAGGCTTTTAATTTAAAAAAAACAGACTATATTTTACATATTTAGTTATTCGATTTCTCTCTCTCTCTCTCTCTTTATCTCTTATTTTTTGTTCAAATAATCATTTGCTTGTGTTTTGGAAAATTGTGTACAAGGTAAACGAATGAATCTCCGGTGTAACACTATTACGGTATCTCTCTCTCGCTCTCTCTTTTGATTCATATTTTTGGGTATTTTTTAACTCGAGGTCTGTTTTTAGTCTTTAATTTTAATTGAGCGGCGAAAAAAAAAAAGAAAAAATATTAGAATATATAATTGATACGGAGGAAAATAATTTTAGAAAATTCTACTTATGCTTTATTTTTATTTTTTTTTTCTTTCATTCTGAAAAATATTATGGTTATAATATAAGAACAGATTTTTGTTTGTTTGTTTGTTTGTTTTAATACAGCAAGTATTGATTTATCGCTGTTTTATTCGCACGTCTCTCTGTTTTGTTTGTATGTACAATTTTTTTTTTTTGTTTTTTTTGGGGGGGTATAAATTATTATATAGATAATATAATGTATTAATAGTGAATGAGGGAAGATTTGTATTGTATATTATGATTGATAGTTTGTTCAATGATTGTTATAGCACATTATCACGACATTAAGAAGTACCTAATCGTATTTCTATAGATTGAACTAAATTATATTTAGAAACAAAAAGTAGAAAATAAAAATTGGAATCTCGGCGCTGATAAGATGAATTTTTTGTAAATTTCATTCATTACACACTTGGAGAGGTTGAAATATAAACATTTATGAAATTGTAGTGAAAAATGAAAAATAAATATTTCCAGAATATTCATATTAGGTAGAAAAAAAACATAAAAATTTCTTTATTCATTACTATTATGGTCCATAATATCAATATCAGGTATAGCAGTTACACTTAGCGTAGGAAACATTTTTTCTTTCTTTTTTTCATTCTTTCTTTCTTTCTTTCATTCATGAATTTTGTATCAGAAAATACACAAGGATTATAAAGTTTTACACGCAGAGGCTATATTTTGTGTAATAATATAAGTATTGCTAATATATATGTGAGAATAATGTACAAATTGATTTTTTTTTTTTTTTTCATTCATTATTCTTCCGTTTTTGTAAATAATTAATAATAATCAAAATTCAAATCAAATGAATTATAAAAAGCAAATCAGGAAAGTTGAACCGTAAATAACGATAAAATTGATTCACCATTAACAGAAATGGAATAGATGTGATGAAATTATTGTTCGCGTGGTAACCATCGGCCTGATTATTTGTTTCTTTCGAATAATTTTTTCAATAAATGTAACTGAAACTAAATAAATTACATTGACACACTGGACGGACTAAACACTCTGCATAGAGTCATAGACGTTTCAACTTTAAATTACAAACAAGTAGATAGTAATAATACATTGCTACATATCAGCTTAGCTTAGTACAGCTAAATATTATATTCTATAATAATTAAAGTATGTGGTAATAGAAAGAAACGAAAAATATATATATATATCAGACGTATTTACAAGTCTTCGGATATAGAAGAAGCGTATAATGTGATTATATTACAACAATATTTGCAATCTCATCATTTTTAAAATAATATAATTTGCAAAAACCCACTCTTCGATTATGATTCAATTATTCAGTGTATAATATACAAAACTAAATTCAACTTTGAACACATATTTTTACAAAACTCGAATCTAGATTCAAAGTATAAGTTTTTTTTTTTTTTAAATCTTAGTCATATATCTTTTAACTTTTTATGTACAGAGAGGAACGGAATTTCTTGTTCTTGATGATAATTAGCTACATAAGTACAAATAAATTCTCATATATTCATTACCAAGGCATCCGAGGCGAATTTAAAAGTCGATTACAATTAGAAACTACAACGATTCAGAAATCGTCCTTGTAACATATCTAACTTAAATAAAAACTAACATATCGCGATTAAAATCTATTCACAAACGTCCATACAGTCTATATCACAGTAGTGGCGTTCTCTGTATCATCGGCAGTCTTTTTATCGTCGTTTATATCCTGCTGAAAGACTAGAGACTCGTCTTTAGGAAGAACCAAAGATTCCTGACCGATCGGAGCCGCACCGTCGACGAGATTCTCAATCGACACCGCGGCCGTCGGTTCATTAGCAAAATTCCTATGCACCGATTGATGGTTCCTAGAATTTCCCCTCCTGATGCTGCTCCTCAACAAATTCGCCACATCCGCAGCCGTCAGATTCGAACTCCCGTTGTTAGTGTGCGTTCTCCGCCCCCTATCCATCGTCGAATGGGTACGTTCGCTGCTAGTTCTGTCTATCGTGCTGATCCGCATAGTTCTATCGATCGTGTTGGGCCTCCGCCTCTCCAGCGAGTTCGATCTCTCCGTGGCCAAGTCCGTTACGTCGGGTCCAGCCTCCGTGACAATGATAGAAATATCCCTCGAAGGAAGCCCCTGATTCATCTCCACCAAGACAGTCGCGTAGTCTGGCGGCGGAGGCTGAAGCGCGGGCCTGGTTCTGGGAGTACTACTCTCCCCCAAAACGTTGGCTATCCTTCTAACGCTCCTCCTGAAACTCTGACGCAGCATTTTTGCTATTCTCGCCCCCGTCGCCGTCGTGTAGCTCGGAGGCGGCGTGTACTTTGGCGGAGGATCTTCGAACGGGACGTCGGTCGTTGCCGGGAGAATTCCGTTGCCGTGTATGCTCGTTGTCGTATCGCTTCCAACCTGGGGTTGAGAGTCGGCGGGATCTTCGGGCTCCAAAGACGGCCTGTAGAGTAGCTGGATTCTCTGAAATTTTGAAAATTCGTTACATAAATGTGGGAACGTAGAATAAAGAATGTTAAAAGTATAGTAAGACTCTTTCGCATACATGCACTGGATGCATTGACCAACACTTACTCCGTTGCATTGAGCGCAGTGACTTACGTTAACTTCCACCTGTTCGTTCTATCGTTAGCATGCGAAGTAAAGATAGAAACGGATTAATAGAGTAAAAATTGAAAGCGTCGCGACTTTCGAAGCGACTGAACTCACTCGAACCCTTACATCGAATATATCTGGAGGTCCGCTGTTGAGGTATCTGCAAGTTTGTATGATGGCGACAACGGGAATGATGAGTATCGGAATGAGTTGTATGGCGGCGCCGAGTTGTCTCGCCCATACGGACCAGTACTCTCTTCCGGTTCTTCGGTACGTGTACAAATCGCGGAAACCGGTGCTCTTGAATATCAGGATGCTGAGTACCTGATGAAGAAAGCGATTTTTTTATCATGGTCAAAATGCAACGATTATAGTCAACTTACCATCAATGCAACGGGGAGGACGACGTTCCAGGTGAAGGACAACAGCGGACCTGCCCAGTGCCTGAGACACCTTCCGGTGGGAGGAAATAGCTCGGCTACCACCGCCTCGCCTGTGTGAGGACGACCACGGACCGCGAATACGGCCCCCACTTCGACCAAGTAGAGAACCATGATCCACCAGGCACCACCGACCGTGTAATCGAGGTAATAGACGACGTAGATACCAAACTGTAGAGAAATTAGGCAAAAATTTAGTAGCGCAGGTGGAATTTCAGTGTCCACAACATCTACCTACATGAAAAATATGCAATAGCTTGTTTATTTATTGTCACGCGGGTTTCTTTACGATAATAGCGAACCGATGGATCCCCCAAGCTTGACGTCTTTGATTTGAATGTCTAAAAACATGACGTTATTCTTAGTGAATCCCTCGTGCCGTGTTAATTTGGTATGCGGTATGAACATGTAGATCCCAGATTCTTTATCGACATTGCCATCATCAGCGGCGTCTTTCCTCTTGACTTTCAGCGTCTTTTTGAAGTCATTAGCAGGATTTTCCTGGTCCCTGAGGACTATGCTGGCCTGAAGAATACAAGGCCAGTCCAAAAGCGGGTCCCACTTTCCCCCCAGGACCTTCAGGGATCCGATTATGTGTCTATCCTTCCACTGTCCTTTCCCGTTCAGTAGTAACTCGACCCTCAGAGTGTATCCGTACTCCTTGTTATGAAATATCGGACTGCAACAAACGGCGTCGTTCTCTTTAGCGTCGGTCATTTTCTCCTTGTATCTGTCGATCCTCCACAGGAGTCGACCGTTCGTAGGAACCGGTTCAGAACTTTCAGGACTCTCGGGAGAACTCTGGCTTTGAATCTCCTTTACCATGTCCTCGAGGTAATTCATGTTCTCCTTGAGCTGAAATTTCAGCGCCTTGGTCTCCGCTACTTGGTTCTTAATCGCCTCCGAATGATTCCTCATCTCGTTTACCAGAATGTCGATTTTCTCGGCGAGAACGCCGTGGTTCTCGACGAGTTCCCTAGAGTCTCTGCACCTCATTTCTAACTCTAATTTCAAATCGTGAATCTCTTTCAATTGCTCGTGCCAAATGGCGCTGATCATCACGTTCTCGTTGCTCAGAAACGTCCGGAAGCCCTCGAGCTCCTGCTGCCACTCGTCCGTCTTCATCTTCGTGCCAATTTCCTCCTCCTTAAACTTCTGCTCCAGGGATTCGAGCTGGTCGTAAGTCTGTTTGAAGTTCAGACTAGTCTGTTCGTCAATGTTGGTGAAGATCTGCTCCAGTCTGCCGATACGATATTCGAGCTCTCCGTTGTTAGTCTGCAGTAATCCGTCCCTCAGAGTCTCGAGTTCCGCTTCTTTGGCTTTGAGGCTCTCCAAACCCCGGGAAAATTTCTCCTCCAATTCCTTCTGCTCTTTTTTACCTTCCGTGACGGAGGTTCTGAGGAGATTCAGTATAGACATCACCTTTTCCTTCCAGGCGTTATCCGTGCCAGATACCTGAGTCTGAATTCCGTCGGTCTGACACACGGTCTTGGTTCTCCTAACGCTGCACTGTATCGCGTGGGTCTTTAGATTACACCTCGGTAAATAAGCCCCACATTTTTTAGGACACTCCTCGAGCACGGCTCCGCAGTGTTTGACATGTTCGTTCAGATACCGTTGCTCTACCAGTTCGCTGCAAAAATAACACGGCACGCCTCTGCGGGCTATGAAATTAACGTCGTTGCTCATTTTCGATCAACGATCAGAGGCCACGGTTCGCGACGATGTGAAATCACCTGACGCAGCGGAGCCAGCTATCTACGAAAGATACCGATAACACCAATCTTGATGGAGCGCCAGATTACGAAACGGCTCCCTCTGATAAGGGAAAGGTGACTCAACTCCTACGAGGAATTCATCAAAGCAGAGGTCGACGAGATAAATATTCGGTTAACTGTGACTCACCTCAGTCGCCATTGGGAGCCCTAAAATGTAGCCGCAAGCGCAGCTGAAAAAAGTGATTGTAGTTTCCCACAGTTTCATCATCTTTGTATTGATCGCCATTATCCCGGTGATGACGCAGTGCCATATAGCCAGCTGTTATGAAAAATGGTGAATGTTAATACACACAGGTGTCTTTGGGTTCTCTAAAAGCCAGATGGTCTCGTTTACGGAAGAGTTGAATCACCTGTTGCGCTATTCCGAAGAGAATCAGGATGAAGTAGAACAAGACAGCCCAGAACGGAGAGACCTGCTCCGACCCGAGTATAGCGAGAGTGGCTGGTACCAGCTCTGTCGCAAGTCGCAGTACTTGGTATCCCGACTCCTCGCTGAGGTCCACTCCGGGTCTGGCGACTCTTTGGCCGATGAGAAACGAGGCGTGATTCATAAATCTCTCCGGGGCGCTACTCTGCCCCGGAGGAAGCGGCTGATTTGTTGAATGCAAGAAAGTGTAGCCCGATATTCTCTCTGTAACGGATAGGATTCGATAAAATGATATAACGTCGCTGCGGTTGTTATTCGTGGTACTCACCGAAGGAACTGGTCATATAAGTGTATCCCTGATGTTTGAGGATCGAGACGCACGTGTTTGCTAGAAACGCGGAGAGCAGGAGAACCACGAGAGTCAGAACAACAACGAGACTGGTGTCTCGTTGAAGGAGATGTTTGTGCTTGTTGTGCGCAGCTATCTGCGAAGAATGGAAAGAGCCGTGAATGTTTTTAATTATTTCCCACTCAAAAGACGCAGTTTAGGGTACCGTACCTGCATAGCGGCAGCTCCGAAGAGTCCCCAGGTGAGAAATACCTCCGAGGAAGCGGCCATCCACGATTTTCCATTGATGAAAAACTCGCTCCACACAGTAGCTGGAAACAATTGATGGATCGAGCCGCTCGGAGTAAGTCCGAGTAGCTTGGCGCAGAGGATGAGCGTCCCGAATACAGGGACCAGGGTGAACACGTAGACGACTTTACCGTAGGACCTCAAGCCTGGGGGAATGAACGATTAGGTATCTAGGTCAGACTGTGGGCTGCGAATCGCTCACCTTTGCTCAGTGAAACGAACACGATCATCCAAACGACCGCGAGATTGAAAGCAACTTGAAATTTAAGCGTAACGACGCCAGTTTCCGTCTCGTTTAGGTGATGCCTCTGAAGCACCGCTCCGCTGAAGTAGTCGGGAACGGTTTCGTGCAGTTTGTATACCGTGGCGTTGTGCGAGGGCCTGGTGTCCTCGCGGTACAAGAGGAAAGGCTCCGCCCATCTGTATCTGTCTTGTTTAGTGATGAAAGAATCCCTGAAGTAAACGAACATCCAGGAGATACCGACTATGCTGTATATCCCGATGAAAGCCTGCGCGGTAAGCAGCGCGATTCCAACACCTTGAAAGAGCGGCGAGATTTTCCACATGTCGACGGCACCGGCGGCTAATCTTTGTCCCAAACATACTTGGAGCGTGAATAAAGGTATTCCGAGGACCAGAGAGAGGACTATGAACTGAACGATGAAGTTTGCTGCGTGAGGGAACAGAAAAGTTATTCATTAGCGCACGAAGCTTCGGATCGGAGCGTTTCCTTCGTTCCTTACCTCCAAACTGTATACTGAGAGTTGCAAACCGGCTGATGTTGAAGAGACCTAGCGTACACCCCAAGCATGCTAGTGCCGGACTCAAGGCATGAGGCCATCTACCGAGTGGGTTTTCTTCCTCTTCCTCATCGTCGCTCCTCTCGTCGTCTCGGTCCGCTCCTCTCTGCCTTTCGCAAACTCTGTAAGAATATAAAGAGAATTTTTCACTGCCGTCTGGACATTTTGAGACTCGAACTTCTTCAAGAATGTATAACAGACTCGTTTCTGTTACTGGAAGAGAAATTGTCGTGACGATAGTAACGATTGATCATAAAGAGACAACAGTCAAGGTTTTCGTTCGCAGTGTCGATCATTGAATGAGAACGTCCCTCCAGCAATCCGATTAGAGTCGTATTCAAATGGCCCCTATGTTATTGACCTTTTAGATGATAAAAGAAAAGTGATGCTCAGAAGTGTAATACTTATACAGTGCATATGTGAATAATAATGAACATCACGTAGATAGGGGTACCCGTACAATGACAACGCCTTCTGGTATAAATGTACCGCAGATAACCGACGAATATTGATAGAAGAGAAAAGGAAACCCTAATTTAGGTGAGGTCGAATCAATACATGCGTACACAAGATACGATAATTATGAATTCTCACAAGCTTGAGACACACAACATCTGCATCTGAAAATCGTTCGATTTATAGTTTCAAGCTTATTGGAAAGAAATATGTTTTTTCCATGTACTTGGCACTGATTGATATGATGAACAAAAAATCTATGAGGTGCTTAGATATGATACGTGTGTCCTGTGACCGTTTATCACTTTTTTTCCTGCAGATACCAAAGAACTGATACCTGATAAAAGTAGGCCATACATACCTATATACGTATATAGGCAGCAGTCTTATTTTAAAATCATGGTCATTCGCTCAGATATACATGGGTCTATGTAATATGGCATTGATAAAGTGCACATAATGTCACCTACTAATCGTATAGATACATAACGTATCGATGCGGCATTATGTATATACCCTACATAAGCGCAGTGTATATGTAACTAAATCCGGACGTAACAGACGTATCTCCAGATATCCAGCAATTAGTGTGTTACATACATAGTATATGTAATTATAATCGAAAATCATTGGCCTACGGTACAATGTACAATTATTCGAACAATTACATGACGCTCAATACTCTATTATGAAATAATTACACGAGACGCGGATAGTACGTTTGATAATCAAAATACTGTGTATCATAATCGTTTTACGGTTTTGATATATCTGACCGGAAAACCTTTAGGTAGTAACAATTCTGATTTCATTCTGGGGTATTTTTGTTCTCTAATTTGATATTCATTTGGTCAGTGGAAAGCTTCCTCATCTCAATGAGTCAGTTGCTTTCGAGTGAATGAAAAAATGAAAGAAAGAAAGAAGAAAAAAAGTGTGTTTATGGTGATTGTTTATTAATTCAGTAACTTTCATTCCTCAAGCCTGAATTTTTTAGGTCCAACATCGATCAAAGACAGATAAATAAAATGAATTTTGTCTATCTAACATAAAAGAAACTTTGTTCTTTCCAATTTTAAAAGAGAATTTGATTTTTAATTGATTTAATTACCTAGATCCCAATTATTTATTGAATTCATTGATGTCACAATATAAAATACCGAACCTCTTGATAATATACACTAATTGTAAATCAAAACGAATACATTATTCAAATATCGAATCCGAATCAAATAATTCGATTGATTAATCGATTAATCGAGGTTTTATCGACAATCGGCATTTTACATAATTAAACAATTTTTTAAATAAAATTACCTTCAAGAAAAAAAAAAAGAAGTGAATAGTGGAGAAAAAAAAATCGGTCGAAGCAGTTTTAATAATCGATTAATAATATTATAACGTATAAAAGAAGAAGAAGAAGAAGAAGAAGAGAATTTTCTGTAGCTGAACCAATGAGTTTCATTATAATCGTGATAATTTGATAAAAATAACAGAAAAGAAAGGAAAAAAGGAAAAAAAAATTAGTTAATCATGCTGCTGTATCTAAGCGATGACGTCAAGAACCACTATTGTGGGCAAGGATATGTACGATATATAGTCATGTGGCACAAGTATTGATTATTTCATGAAAACTGGTCACTTATAGCGAGACCACTAGCTGACCGCACCGATACTCCGCAAATTTGCTTTGACCTTTAGTAGAAAAGTTTATTGTTATACCTATGTACCTTAACAGGTATACTGACCTGATATATAGACTAAGGGTGGCGCACGCGATAGAGCAATTAATTCAAATATTCCTATATATATGTATATACCTGGGAGTTTCCTGATCACAGAAAATGGAACAAGCCATTGGTCTCATTGTCAGTCGTGGTCAAAATGTGTAATGTAATAAATCGCTCGATATCAAAGAACCATATAATTTTTGATTTTGCACATATTTTTTAAAATTTTTGTATATTAGTTTATAGCAAAAAAATAATCATAATTACGTAAATTTTCCGGTTGATATTGTTTTCCTTGAGAGTCTGGTTTGTTATCCCACGTCAATGAATTATTCAATTATTGTGTTGAATTGAAAATTGATTAAATTTCCTTTCCCATTTACGATTATCAATATTTTCTTCAATAATTACGTAGAGTTTCAAAATATGTATGAATATTGTCAAATTCACCGACTATTTCCACAATTTATCGATTCGTTGAACTGAATTTCGCAAAAATTGCTTGAAAAAAAAAAGGAGAGAAATATTTCAAATCAATGTTAAATGGTTCAATTTTTCTTCTCTCCCTATGATTGTTGTACAATCATTGATTATATCGTTCATAATTATAGAATCTTAATTATCAAATGATTTTTGTTGATCACAGTTTTTTTATTTATCATTATTATTCATTTTTTTATTACTTTTTTTCAAAATTTGTCTTCTGTTGTTGCGTACAAAATAAAAGAAACAAAAATTGACCTATACCATACTATCAAATCGTAATACAGTATTAATTAATCAATTATAATTAATGCTACTATAATCTTTGGTTCGAATTAATTGAAAAAAAATTTAAATAAGAGTCAGAAATTTCAATGACCTAATTAATTAACTTGCATCAAAAATAGAATCACTGTTTTTTCAAGACATTTTTTAATTTCATTTCTTCATTTATTTATTTATTTTTTTTTCATCTACAAATTAACAATTTTGTGCTCTTAGTTTTTATCAATAATAAAGAAAAAATTGAAAATAAAATTCAGAACGGTATAAAAAATACTCAAATAATAAAAAAAAGTTATGTAAAAATTCGTGTTAAAAATTCGTTCGATGATGCAATTCTAATTATACAACATGTTCTCATATTACATATGTAGTAGATGTGAGAAAAAGGAAAAGAAAAACAAATTTAATAACTTGTTAGTTATAAGCAAGGTTAAAGGAGTCCCCTCCAATTTCGAAATTTGTTTATCGCATCGGATAGCACAGAAAGACGTTGAAACGTGAGATTACAAGTAACTAAGTAACTGTAAGCGTTTATAAAAGGAATTTATTAAAATTAGGTAAATGTTACACCGTATTTATGGTAATTACAGTACGTATATATAAAGAAATAATTTATGTAACGCGTTACATAAATGGCAAATAATGATATTGATAATAATTATCGGGATGATTAGCATAACTAGAAACTCAGCCCAAGTGCAGTACCTAATCGTAAGTGTAGGTATATATGTATGCGCAAGCGTAACACCTGATAGTCAGAAGTAGTAAAAAATAGTGCAGAACGAAAAAAGGAAAAAACAAAAAAAAAAAAATATATATATCAATAGATGAATGTCACGTCACTGAAAGTATGTAACTATAGCCTTGATCTGTATTCACGAGTGACCGCGAATCGATTGACAATTATCTACGTCACGGTCGTTTGATATAAAATAATCAGTATTAAATACACTAATTGCGATTATAATTGACGAAAAATTTGAAATTACAAAAAAAAAAAATTAACCGATCTTGAATTCCTTAAACTATTATTATTGAAGAAATAAAAAACAAGTGATTTTAAAATAGAAATAATCATTTTGTTTCCACAATATTGTTTCAAATTTTTTTTTTTTTCATCTTCTTCGTCTTTTATCTTCTCTACTATTCGAGTTGAATTTTATTTTTAATAATTAAATCTGCTAGTTGAGTTTATTTATTTTATATCATCATTTTTTTAAATGTTTTTTTAGCTTTACTTGTTTTCAACTTTCAATTCGAATATGGATGATCAATTATTAAACAATAATGAAAAAAAAAAAATTCAAACTTATCCCAAGATTCAAGAAGTCCAATAATTATCGTAAATTATTATAAATCCTTATAAGAAAAAAATCGCATTCCCTAATTTTCTGTACTTTTCAAGTTTAAAAAATGTTTTTCGTTACTTTTTCTGTGAAATATGATTATATTAAATAATTAAACTATATATATATATATATACTTGATTGACCCTAAATATTTTTAGATTTTGTGCACTTTTTGTGTGAATTATAAATGTGAATTAGGGCGAATAAAAATAAAATTGTGATGTTAATTGTTATTTTAATTGAACAAATAATAATTGGGAGTTTTTTTTTTTATTGTGTCAAAGATTAAAACACAAAATTTGTTTATTTATGCGTTTCATTATTTAATATAATAATATTTCACAGAAAAAGTAACTAAAAAAAATTTTTTAAACTTGAAAAGCACAGAAAATTAGTGAATGAGATTTTTTTTCGGATTTACAATAATTTATACACTAATATATATAACTCATATATATATAATCAATAAATTCCATGTAATTTCATACGTTATACGTTATTAGAGATGCTAATTTGTCAATTTCGACCTTTTTCATGGTCATAATAATATATGACACGAAATGTCGAAATTCATTCATAAAAACACGCAATAATTTGTAACATATGATTAATAATATGTTATTTTTTGTTCTTCATACGATAATTTGTCTCCTCAGATGAAAATTGTCAATAAAAGTAATGAAAAACATTTAAAATTAAATATTATTAACCATATGTTATATTTGGACATCATTAGAAATGCTCAATGACATGTCAAAGTTTCGAAGTTCATGTATAAAAAATATATGATATAATAATTCATGAAATATGTAATTTTATATGTTTCTTCGTCAGATAAAATTTCATCAATCATATTATGAACATGAATGCCGTATAAAAATCATATAAAACATTATAATTAATCATATATGTTGTTATACATTATTATATGATTTTATTACATATTATAATCGTTTATAAATAACATATATGAACCTAATATGTAATTTCACATGATTTCATATGTTTCTTCGTCAGATAAAATTTCATCAATCATATTATGAACATGAATGCCATATAAAAATCAGATAAAACATTATAATTAATCATATATGTTATACATTATTATGTGGTTTTATTATACATGAAATTCGACATGTTATAACCGTTTATAAATAATATTCAATCAAATTGATTGAAATTAATTTTGTCGATGAAAAAAGAAAAATAATTTTTTTTTTTGATAATACATAAAATCGCATATATATATGGTAAAAATTTGCTCATATCGATTATCGAAAATCGTCAAATGTAGTGTACCTTACACGCTGTCTGCGTTGACTGTAGTAGAAATAACGGTGACAAGATTCCTGCGCCTGATTCAATCCCGGGTGCATAATTATTATATACCTCGATGCGTATGTATCACGGATTCGAGTGAAACGAAATCGCCTCAACGTAAAAACACGCGTTTATAGTCTCGTTTGTTAAAATCAAAAATCTGCACATCATCAAAGACCGCAAAATGGTGAAAAAGAATGAAAATTAAGGCACGGTTTAAGAATTCACTGTTTCACAGTCGGTAACAAAGAAAACTTACGATGTCAATTTTGAACAAAAAAAAAATAAAAATTTACGACGATGACGATAAAGTTTCACAAATTCGAAATCGATTTATCAAAATATCGATTTTTTATTTTCTTCACTCTTTATTTTATATTATATTATTATGTATCTTTTTTTTAATACCGTTATTCGGAAATGAAATAACGGTGTTTCTTAATCCGTAACACAAAAAGAGTAGATTAACAGAGTTTTCATAACGTGAAGAGGATATGACGATAAAAAAAAAAAAAAATCTTCTTTTCTCAAGGTATCAACGATAATCGAGAGGCTCGGTTAAAATTCTGCGCGTCTCGAACCGAGGAAGCGAAACGACTGTCTGTCTGTCTGTATCCGCGAAACCTGCTCCGAACATGTTTTCAACCTAACCTTAACGTAGCCAATGCCTAACAGCAACCGACTCCTCATGTGCGACGTGCGAATGAATTCTGCATGAGTCTTAATTCGCACACATGTATCCATGCCTCTCGAAGGTGTGTTCGTGTCATCTAGAGATTCTGTATGATTTATTCGGAGACGATTATCGCACAAGATTGAACGCAATTTTTTTATTTTCATTTTTTTATGTATCGTAGGAGCATCTGGGAATTTTTTTTTATTTTTTAGGGACTGGACACGGATATTTTAGATTAGAGTCCCGGAAGTCGACTGTGAATGATTCAGTGATTCTATGACTATACAATAATTGACTAGAATGCAAAATCGAAATGAAAAAAATCATCCGCCAAGTACATTAAATTTTTTCTACCGCGAAAAAATTAGTCCTCCACAATTAGGTAGTTTTTTCAAAATATCTAGTAACGAAATTTTGGCTTCTAGGAGAAGTTTTCCGTCGAAAATTCATCGTCGAAATAAAAAAGTCCTTCGACAACGGCTTTATAAAGGTTTCGAAATCAGTTGCAACTGTCAAGTACAACAAATAAAAATATCAAGATTCAGTGATTCTATGACTATACAATAATTGACTAGAATGAAAAATCGAAATAAAAAAAATCATCCGCCAAGTACATTAAATTTTTTCTACAGCGAAAAAATTAGTCCTCCACAATCAGGCAGTTTTTTCAAAATATCTAGCAACGAAATTTTGGCTTCTAGGAGAAGTTTTCCGTCGAAAATTCATCGTCGAAATAAAAACGTCCTTTGAAAACGGCTTTATAAAGGTTTCGAAATCAGTTGCAACTGTCAAGTACAACAAATAAAAATATCAAGATTCAGTGATTCTATGACTATACAATAATTGACTAGAATGAAAAATCGAAATAAAAAATCATCCGCCAAGTACATTAAATTTTTCTACAGCGAAAAAATTAGTCCTCCACAATTAGGTAGTTTTTTCAAAATATCTAGCAACGAAATTTTGGCTTCTAGAGAAGTTTTCCGTCGAAAATTCATCGTCGAAATAAAAAACGTCCTTCGAAAACGGCTTTATAAAGGTTTCGAAATCAGTTGCAACTATCAAGTACAACAAATAAAAATATCAAGATTCAGTGATTCTATGACTATACAATAATTGACTAGAATGCAAAATCGAAATGAAAAAATCATCCGCCAAGTACATTAAATTTTTCTACAGCGAAAAAATTAGTCCTCCACAATTAGGTAGTTTTCAAAATATCTAGCAACGAAATTTTGGCTTCTAGGAGAAGTTTTCCGTCGAAAATTCATCGTCGAAATAAAAACGTCCTTCGAAAACGGCTTTATAAAGGTTTCGAAATCAGTTGCAACTATCAAGTACAACAAATAAAAATATCAAGATTCAGTGATTCTATGACTATACAATAATTGACTAGAATGCAAAATCGAAATGAAAAAAATCATCCGCCAAGTACATTAAATTTTTTCTACCGCGAAAAAATTAGTCCTCCACAATTAGGTAGTTTTTTCAAAATATCTAGTAACGAAATTTTGGCTTCTAGGAGAAGTTTTCCGTCGAAAATTCATCGTCGAAATAAAAAAGTCCTTCGACAACGGCTTTATAAAGGTTTCGAAATCAGTTGCAACTGTCAAGTACAACAAATAAAAATATCAAGATTCAGTGATTCTATGACTATACAATAATTGACTAGAATGAAAAATCGAAATAAAAAAAATCATCCGCCAAGTACATTAAATTTTTTCTACAGCGAAAAAATTAGTCCTCCACAATCAGGCAGTTTTTTCAAAATATCTAGCAACGAAATTTTGGCTTCTAGGAGAAGTTTTCCGTCGAAAATTCATCGTCGAAATAAAATCGTCCTTTGAAAACGTTTCGAAATCAAGTACAACAAATAAAAATATTAAGCTGAAGCCATAGTTATCAGCCAAATATTTCAAGCTTCCCCTGAATACAATTACGAATTACAGATTTATGTATTGAATTTTTATGAAAGCTCGAAATTGAAATCTTTAGTGAAAGAAAAGTAATTTGAAAACAAAAATGTATTACGTGGTGAAATGATCACACTGGAGGTCTTCGTTTGAACATTTGAACCCCCTAAATTTTTTTTTATTATTTTCTCACGTTTTTATTACTCAAAATTCATACTCCCAATTTTTTTTTACTCATAAATAATGAAAACCCTGCTTCATCTGTGAAAGATTATATTTTACACTCCAGATCGTATTATTCGTGTCAATTTCTATGAGATTATGAATAAAAATTCTATTTGTTGTCGTGGTCTCAGAAATTGAATTTTTAGGATCATTAATGTCTGCATTTTGTCTAAAAAATAATCAGATGATTATCAAAATATTTTATAAAAAATTTACGGATGATTTTTCGAAACTATAAACCTAAGAGAAACGAAGATTAGAAAAATGGAAAAATTTCGAGTCGATAATACTTGGAATATCCCATATATTGGGATCCAAATATATGTACTACGTCTATATGTGAGTCATTCGCGACTCGGCGACGATTGGCATTGAAATTTCGTACTCTCATAAATACACACACGTACATGTATACATACGAGTATATACATCGCTATAAGATGAATGTTTTTATGTATATTATTTTTCAATGTTAAAAAAAAAAAAAAAAAAAAAAAAACGGTGTGAGAAAAACATTTCGGGAATGAAACACAAAAAACATCAGTCGTCTCTTCCACTTTTTAATCACAGAGGCTATAAACAGTAAGTAGATACGGGCAGAGAAATAAAAAATAATAATCACATAATAAAAATTGAATAAAACACCTTCTTTGAGGTCACAAGGTGGCTTCTGTTTCTTCCGATAAGCTTAATTAAAATAAAAACAACATCCGGAAATTTTCGTCCGTTTTTTTATTTTATTTTTTATTTTTTATTTTATCGTCGTTAGTATAAACAAAAACTACACAAAGTCAAAATAAAATCGGATGAAACAAATATATTCTAATATTTGAATGAAAATTTGATACATGAATAAAAATAATAAAAAATGAAAAAAAAAAAAAAGAAGAAGAAAGATTGATCCAATATTTGTTGGTAATAAATAATTGTAAATATTTGGCGATAAACGAGATAAGAATTTATCGAGGTAGTAAATTCTGATTGATCTCGGTGTTCCATTATTTCTTTATTCTTTATCAAAATTGTTACAGATCATATATACTCGACGAATCTAAAGCGAAGTGGATGGTCGACAATGATAAGTAAGCAGTTATGCATCAAAAGACGATCGTCGTCGTGTCCGCTTCGGTGCGATGCACCCCCCGTGCACCGAGGCTAAATGCATCGATGCAGTTTGACTGGAGGTGCACCAGTCTACTCGGAGCGCAGGAGTAGGTAGAAGTGGGCAGGAGGTGTTTTCCCTATGCACTTGATGCACCGCGTCGCACCGCTGCAGCACATGCTTAGGTGGATAGCAGTGGCACCCACCTATACCCACTCGGGCGCGTCTACTGTACCAACCGACTCTATAATACCAAGCGACACCTAACGAGCGAGTTCAACTATACGGTACTTTAGAGAAGAGTTAGGTTAAGGGGGGAGGTGGATAGTTAAAAAAAATAAAAATAAAAAAAAAAGGAATCTTCATGAATTTTTTCTGCGGGAAAATTAAGGCGTATCAAAAAGTCCTTTTTGCGCACCTATCTATCGATATTTTTTGTGCTCATACAAATTTTTTGAGTCATTTGGCTCCTTTTTTACTCGCTTTGCACGCTGGATCGCAAAAAATCGGTGTACACGATATCTCAGGAAGTATTGAGTCGATTCACCTCAAATTGACGCGGGATTATTCGGAATACGTCTCCCTATAGCGCTTACCACGGAGAATAGTATAGATAAAAGATTACGACTTATACAGGTTTAGGAAAAGTGAAAAATCCTGCGAAATGGAAGAAAAACAATCGATATGCTGTCGCCATTTTGTAAATGATCATTTCTTAAATCCGATCGAGGTATGGGCTATAAAGGATCTTCTAAGAAGCCAAAGTGTATCAAGATTTTTTTTTTTCAATCAGTCAAACAGGCGCAATCATGTGCACCGATAAAATGCAGCCTCTCTCGGTGCAGCGCGTTAAGAGCATGCTCCAGTCATTCTTTACTCTTCTTTACCGACCGTACCCGGTTTTCACTTGTTTTCACTGATAGCAAAGCCTACGCGTCACGAGCGCGGAAAAGGAACCAACAGCGCAATTCGAGATGGAATTCCCTAGATGTATATCGGAAAACTTCTTTGTTTCATGCAACAATGAAGACGTATTCTTGAAAACTGCACAAAACGGTAGTTGCCGATGTCAAGCGGTGGTGGCCATGATGAACGGGCGAAACTCACAATCATGGCCGCGACCACCGCTTGACATCGACAATTACCATTTTGTGCAGTTTTCAAGAATACGTCTTCATTGTTGCATGAAACAAAGAAGTTTTCCGATATGTATCTTCGGAATTCCATCTAGAATTGCACTGTTGGTTCCTTTTCCGCGCTCGTGACGCGTAGGCTTTGCTATCAAGACGATCGAAGTATTAACTTTGAATAATAATAATGCCCAAAAGTTATCAATAAATTGTTTAAACAAAACATTGTTTAACAAATTCTCTGGTAACGTTATTTTTTTTCATCTCAAATAAATGCCCTATCTTTTCTGAACACACATGCATTTTTCAAGAATTTTGTCACTATTTTGAAATTTCCGTTTTCGAAAATTTGTAAAGGCTGTATTTACGAAACTATTTGTTCCACGCTCCGGAAACTTCGGAATTGTAATCTACACCGTTTTCAAAAAAATATATCCAAAATCCAGATTTTTTTTCCGTTTTTCAAAATTTGGAAATTTTCGAAAACGGAAATTTCAAAATAGTGACAAAATTCTTTGAAAATTCATGTGTATTCAGAAAAATTAGGGCATTCATTTGAGATGACAAGAAATAACGTTACCAGAAAATTTGTTAAACAATGTTTTGTTTAAACAATTTATCGATAACTTTTGGGCATTATTATTATTCAAAGCTAACGCTTTGATCGTCTTGATTGTGGTTGATTTTCTTTCCGATTTTTATCATTATCAAGTCGGGACAAAGTAATGTGACCCATAATTATCAACAATGGAATCAATTATTGAATGGATAGTAATAATTACTAAGCCATTTGTTAGCAGGGTGTTTTAATCGATCGATTAGTCGGCTCGTTAATTCGATTATAAAGGTTGTCGACGACGAATACTAAACACTGATGTAAAAAACAGAATTTTTCTTTACTGGAAAACTTATTCTTTCGCATATTATAAAAAAAAAACGGTTTTTTTTTGTCTTTTTATCCAAGTTTGTTGATTTTTTTTCCAATTCTTGATATTTGGACCTACATTACATAATTTTTTTTCAAATTAAATTCTAATAATTATCCATTAATAAATTATTTTTATCAATCCCTTTTATTTTATATAGAGAAAATCCAACTATGGACAACGAAAATCCTTCGTCATTTAAAAAGAAAAAAAATCGAAATTATAAACAATATCTTGGGTATCAATTTATTGATTCGAGGTCCTTTTAAAATGAGGAAAAATCTATCAGATTTGTTCGATTTTCTCCTCCATTTGCGAATTTTGTTCATTCAACTATTTCCTACAATTTAACCGCGTGACGATTTTTCTTTTCATTCGATACTCGGTTTGATATTGCTATTTTTTTTATCCGAGTCGATGTCGATGAAATCTTATAAAATTTAATAAAATAAACGCCGAAACATTGTCAAAAAAAAATAAAAATTGCGTCACGATCAAATCGTGCGAAATAGTTGAGCAAACGTCATTATTGTAAAAATTAGTGATTTCAGTGTTTCAGGTATTTTCTTTGGACTCTGGTTGTAGGTATCGCCGCATTCGCATCGCAGAAGAAACGAGATCTCATGCTAACAATAACTAATGTGCGAAACCACTAATTTCAGGGGGAAAAAATAACTGGAATTTAGTAATCACAGAGAAGAGCGTGCAAATAACAGTATATTCGCCTAATTAGACGAACGAAATGAAGAAAAAGAAAAAAAACAAAAAAAACAGGAAACCACGCGTGATTAAAAGAAGAATACTATACTTTATTTTTTGATTAATCAAGTAATAATTATATAATTAATAATTTAAATAATTGAATTAAACAAAATCACCAAATTAGGGTAAAAAATTAATGAATATAACATCAGAGATTCTTATTCACTTTTCTACAATCACAATGTTGATTGGAAATTTTTATGAAAAATAATTATTTTTTCTTTTAATTCTTTTTTTAGAACTTTCGAGGCTTAGGATTTTCAAGGTCATTCAAAATTTGACCACGATTTTTTCTTATCCTGTCTTTAATTTTTTTTTTTCCTCTATTCTTCATTTTCTCAAAATATTTTTCGGATCAAATAAATTTATTAATCGGAACAAGGAACCAAAAAAAAAAAAAAAAGAGTATAATCATAGTTTATACTATGACACGTGAGTTCATTATAGTTTTTATAATTATAATTGAAAAAAAGGGAGAGTAAAAAAATAAAGAAAAAAGAAAATTTGACCCAAATTCAGTGTGACGTAGACGTGTGGTGTGGTCATAGTTAATTTAGGTAAAAGTTTGTCTAATGAACCAACCTTCACTTGTTATATTTGAAAAATGTCACGCAAATACCAGCCAATTTAGAAAAGTCATGCGTTGTCGGGTTATTATAATCTTCTGCTAATTTATCTCTATAATCAATATTTAGAAAAAGTAAAAAAGAAAAAAAAACTGATGTTCTAACAGAATCAAATTTTTATTATATTGAATGAATAAATTTATTTATGAATGAAAATAATATAATAAAAACGAAATTTTTGCTTTCAAATTTTTTTCCCCTTAATTTCTGTTTTTTTTTTTTTTTTTTTTTTCCCCGGAATGAACAATGAGCAGAAATTGTTCAACAAAATTTGGTATGAAGTCATTGCGGTGCTGTGATGAGGCTGTAGAGAAAAGAAAAATTGGTTTTCATCTTGCAAGAAAAAAAAAAATTAATAATTAATTAAGATTAATAATGTTTTAATAAGGATCTAAGTGATTAATTTTATTTATCACGTATTTTGTACGATAAGTGAATGAAAAAAAAAGAATAATAATAATAATAATAATAATAATAATAATAATCATGTCACGTGGCAAGATGACAATTCCAAAGATTTTTATTATCCAATCTCTCAATAGAATATATAACTATATATATCATGTCTACGATTGTCTTTTTAATCAAAAATAATTATAATGAATGAAAGAAAATGAGAAGAAGGAAAAAAAAAGATTGAATATGTGATAATAATAGAATATAATGAATGAATGAATGAATGAATGAATGAGTGAGATAAAAAATAGGCGGGCCACACCTTTTGATGAATTAATATATACATATTCGTAGTAGTTGAAGATCTCCGATTGATTTTGCATCTCTCTGATAATAAAATGCGAATTGAATGATCAAGTATATATGTATATAAATTCTTAAAACGATGCGGAAGTCGGTTGCAGCATAACTAATCAATGACAAGGTGAGGTGTACCGATGTGTAATACCCGATTAAACACCCACACATGTATATACATATACATATACAGTTTTATATGTGTACACTATAAAATAAATTAATCATTACAACCCACGCCTCTTTTGTTAATGAATGTTATAAATAATTAATAATACACCTACGGAAAAAAAAAACATTACTACCCGCACATCATGCTTGCTGATAAATTAATTGACAACATTGATTTTTTTTCATTTCGATTTTGATAATTCATCAATTTTGAATTTATTTCACCATTTTTCTATATACTTTTTTTTTTGTTTAAATTTTTTTATCGAATAAAACACATGAATTTGGTATTTTTTATTGAAAAAAAAAGATTCAAAGCCTGCGATTGATTTCAATATACATATATAAATATTTTTTTCCTTTATGGAATCATCGAGTCGTTGATACATTGGAATATCGACAAACTTAATGATCGCAAATATCCCCTTATAAGTCGTTTAATCGTAATCATATAGCCTTATGTAATAAGACAAAAGGAACAAAAGTCAAGAAAACTCAAACTATTATTATTTTATTATTATTATTATCAGTATAGTTAGTACAGCGAATATTTGCAATCTTGTCCCGTTATCGTTGTAGACGTTATCAATAATACATGTAATGCAATATTATAGCGAAACAGCTATATTCTCAGAGTTCATTTATGGTATAAAATACTATGTGGATGAAAGTAAAAAAAAAAAAAGAAAAATCATACCGTGAGAAAAGTCCTGACCTCTAACCGGACGTTTTGATCCGCTATCTTGAACCAAAGGTGCTCGAATTCAGTTTTTTCATCATATCTCGACAACTATTGATCCTATCGTTACGAAGGTTATTATGAAAAATGAAGTTTATTAAATTCTCCACGACAAAGGTTAGCTAAATTTTTTTCATATCGTCGATAGTTTTTGTGTAATACAGAGCTGAAAGTATCGATATTTGTGGTAATTTAGAACCATGTGAGAATTATGTGTACTGATTCACCGGTGTATTAGAGGGAAACTATCAAAGATAGCAGAAAAATGTACTGAACCTTTGTTGTAGAGAATTTAGTGAGCTCCAATTTTTATAATCACCTTCGTGACGATAGGATCAATGCTTGTCGAGATATGATGAAAAAACTGAATCCTAGAGGATAAAGAAAAAAACTGGAATATAGGTATTCGATACTTATATCATATATGGATATCGACGATGATGAGAATTTGACCGTTAGTAACCCCAATTAATTAGAGCTATCCCAATGGCACATCAATGGCTTCCCAATCAATGGATAAAATTACACCCCCCGCTGGAACACGACACGAATTCGTAACACGTTTCCTGATTACTATTCTTTTTTTTTTCTTTTCTCTTCTCGTTGCTTTTCCTACAGACATTATGATTATTATTATTTTTTTTTTGTTAATTCTCACGCGGATTAATTTAGCGGGTTTGTACCCACTGTGATACCGTTGTGTCAGCGAACAAGTAAAATAATGCGAAAAGGGGAAGTCGAGTGTCAAATAACAAGAGAAAGAATCCTTTCTTCGCCATTGTTACACAGTGAATTGCGATTCGTTACATTTGTATCAAATTCCTCATATATGCTGTGGGAAAATTATTTATTTAATAATATATAATATAATTACATAGAAATCTGTATAAATCAGAGGCAAATATAGAACTTTTTGATGGTTGCAGAAAAAAAATTGATTGACTATTTTTATTATTATTATAAAAACCTCAATCACCCTACGTCGTCCCAGGTCCCAATACGATGATAAATGTTTTATTAAAATGAGGTGTGAGCTGAGCTAGAAATTTAATTGGAAATAATAGTATAGTATAACGCGGTCAATCTATAACAGTTCAAACCCAATCTCTAGCTTGACCGCGTCACAAAAACTAATCAATAAAAAAAAACATCATAGTCTCTCATAAAAATTATATCGCTATTACTATTATTGTTATTATTATTTTTATTGCAAAAGTTTCACATTATTGGTTTCAAAGAATCGGCAAAAGGAAAAAAAAAACGAAACTCAATTCTGGAGAATTACCTTTTCATTATCATGATTATTTTCGTTGGCAACTTTTTTTATTTTCTCTCTACACGTTTTTTTTCCGAACTACTTTTTAATCGACATTTTTTGATAAAATATAATAATAATAATAATAATAATAATAATAATAATGAAGATATCAAATATTCATTGCGGTCTGCATCCGGGTCCGATTTTGATACCGTCACTATTTCCATCTTTATCTACATCTTATGTATGTACATATCAAAGGTTCAGTAGCCCGCAGCATCTGGCCTTCGATTTATATTTGTGTTCTTTTTTTTTCTCTGGAATATATAACTCTTTTTATTTTCTTCCTCAAACCTCTCATCATCATTGTTACATTCTACATCTTCGTCTCACACCACTGACTATACCCCAATAATGAGGAAAAGAAAAAACAAAAAAAAGCACGTTTCAACGACAGTGACTACTTACAGGGTGGCCCATTCCATGTGTCGATAATGGGAGGGGCTTAAGGTGAAATGAAAGTCACGTGACCTCGATGTGATTTACACTTGGAATTTTCAAACGCTATTTTCTCAGCCAAAACACGCTCGATTGATGTGAAATTGATATCAGTGACGTAGAAAAACTGAATGAAGGGCCTGCCAATCGTGGATTTTCGAAAATCGAGACGTAATAACAGTTTTTTAACAATATTGTTCTGTAATCCAAGGAAGTGCTGCCGCTCTCCACGAGGGGCAGCACCTCCTTGGGTTACAGAACAATATTGTTACACAAAATTCTGATTATGTCTTTCGATATTCGAAAATCCACGATTGGCAGGCCCTTCGTTCAGTTTTTCTACGTCACTGATATCAATTTCACATCAATCGAATTTGTTTTGGCTGAGAAAATAGCGTTTGAAAATTCCAAGTGTAAATCATATCGAGGCCACGTGACTTTCATTTCACCTTAAAGTGAGTAGTGATATAACTTTGAAACGTTTAGATGTAGATTTGATGTCGAAAATGAATTTCAAAGGTGACATAAGCCAAGCTTCGAAATGTGTTTTTGACATCAAATTTACATCTGACAGTTTCGAAGTTATATAAGCCCCTCCCATTTTGGACACATGAAATGAGCCACCCTGTATATTAGCTCTGAAGAAATTTTCCTACTGATTCTACATGATTTTTTTTTTTTGTAGTCTTCACTTTAAAACGCCATTTTCAGACACAATGATCTACAATTTTCTTTTTTAATTATTGTTGAGAAAAGAGACAATGAGCAACAAATATAACTGAACAATATTACAGTATTTCTTGAATTTTTAATTTCTCGTTTTTCTGTTTTTTGGAGAAAAACTTAAGTTATTGTACAATCACTCAGAAAGTGAAGAGTTTTTAGTCCACGTTTTGATATTGATCAAATTGGGCTCGATCAGCGTGGCTTATCTTAACTACGAGCTGATTAGATTTTGGCTTAGATCGGTTCGGAACTTTTCGAATTATATTTAAATAACGAAATTCTAAAAAGTAACAATAAAAATTACGATATCTTCAGAACTGATCAACGAATTTGAATAAAATTTGGTACCATATGGTTGTTTGGAGCGCTGATGAAGAATCCGAAGTCAGTTTCGCAAAATTTTAATTTTACCTATTCAATATGCTGCAAAAAAAAAAAGATTTGGATTCCGCTAAAAATTGATATTCGAAGGTTTCTTGGTCCACTGATTACGAATCTGATTTCAAATTTGCGGAATTAAAACTGGCGGATCCAATTTTTTTTCATCTTTTTCTTGCAGTAAAATTGAATTGAAATTGAATTAAATGAAAACGTGGGAGAAAATTGGTTTTAATCCGATTGATTGTAATTACATATAATAAGGGAAAAAAAAGAAGGAAGCAATTTTTTTTCCAAATTCTTCTCGATATTCTGTCTCGTTCATCTTATTTATTCCATACATGACCGGTAAGGCCGATTTCGCTATCTATTTTCGGGGGCCAAAGAGCGGTTTTACCGACCGAGAAGTTTCTACTCCCGCTGTGGGAGTGAAGACAGTGAATAAAGAATTTATCTACCAGTTTGATCTGCCGTACCGACCAAAAGACCGTGAATAAAGAATTTATCTCCCTAGGGAGATAAATTCGTAGTTACGTCACATAACCTAAAATGTAAGCACTGATCTGAGCACTGAAAACGGGGATTTCAAAATAGTGACAAAATTCTTAAAAAATTCACGTGTATTCAGAAAAATTAGGGCATTCATTTGAGATGAAAAAAAAATAACGTTATCAGAAAATTTGTTGAACAATGTTTTGTTAAAACAATTTATTGATAACTTTTTGGCATTATTATTATTCAAAGTCAATACTTTGATCGTCTTGATTGTGGTTGATTTTTTCCCGATTTTTATCTTATCCCGAAGTACCTAATATTGTCGACGAGAATCACTTTTGTTTGAGATTGTACGGCCAATACATCCTTAGACCGTGCCCAAAAGGGGCTAAAAAAAAAAAAACTAAACCCTATTATATGACTGAAGTGAATCAGTGATCTGAAATAGTCAAGGTTCAATCCTAACTATATCGATAAAGTATTTAATATCTCGTTTTATGTAACAAATTTAGCCTCATTTCTATCTCTCTCTCTTTCCCTCTCTCGCTCTTTCCTAGATAGATATTGAAGCCACACCGCGGATCACCAACAGAGCCTAGGAAACACTTTCTCGACGCGACTATTAGCCACACTAGCTGCTGCAGCCCAATGACCGACCGATATGAGTCACTGTCCACTGAATACACTTCTTGATGAAAGAAAAAAAAAGAAAGATAGATAGATATAAAAAGAAAAAGAAAAGGACAAAAAATTGTCCCAAGAGATATTTGCTCGTGTGCGTGTGACTCAGATGGAAAAAGAAAAGTATATTGATTATTATTATTATTATTATTATTATAGTAACCTAATGAATTTTACGTAACCTAATGAAACGTGAAAAAAAAAGTGATGATTGAAAATTGATAAAATTTAAGTAATATACTGTCAAAATTGTTTGAATTATTATATATGACGAATTCATTTTATTAAAGGTTCAAATAATAGTTACTTTGCTCTTTTAATTTTGTTTTTTTTTCCTTTTGTTTCATGTTTAATGATCGAAAATTAAGAAAATTATAGGTTTATTTATTCATTGTCAAAATTTTGGGAATTTTTTTTTTTTTTTTTTCAAAATGTTTTTAATTATTTATTCAAATTTTTCAATCAATCGATACAATTTTTTTAGGAATAATATAAAATTGAATGATATGACGAATTAATTTTGAATAATGGCTATACTTTTATCTTTCATATATTATATATACATTTATTTATTTATAGCTTTTATCTTTTCGATGATTGAAAATCGATGAAAAACGCAGGTTTTATTATCAAAATAAGTTCAAATTTTTCTATGACGAATTAATTTTATTGAACAAATATTTAAGAAATGTTTAAATAACGGCTACTTTGATCTCCTCCCCCGTTTTTTTTGTGAAATTAAATGAATGAACAAATTTTGCAAATCAATCGATACAATTTCAGAAACTATTAAAAATCGAACAAATTTAATGATCAACTTTGAAAATTCTTCAATTTTATCAACTATATGAAAAAAAAAAAAATTCTTCATGTTAACATTTTATCAGTTTTTTTTTTCAATCTCGAAACACGAAAAAAAAATTGTACAATTAACTTTCACATCATGCATACATTCTCAATCATGATCCAATCATTGACTCAATTAGGTTGTCCGATAAATTCGCATAAATTTCAATATTAAAAAAAAAAAAAAAAAAAAATGCTATGAATGATAGAAAAAAAAAAAAATCTCAAATTATCAGAAAAAAATTCTATTGTCAAGTTCAAGTCTCGAGTTGGAGCTCGAGGTCAGTAAAATTGAAATTACACGCTATAGGTTCCACGTGAGATAATGTATCCAGTCTAGTTTCATAATAATAATAATAATAAAAAAATAAAAAAAAATCTGAACCGGACGAATTAAATAATTATTTGAAACACACCCTGTACAGTCTGCGAAAGGAGGAAACGAACCAGCCACTGGTCACTCTAGCCATTAGCCAGCACACGGGTTGGGCTGTTTTGCCGGCTTTTTGAGTCACTGACCTCACAACCCATCGCGAGCGACGTGACAGAGAGTTGGTGTAGGTACATCACAGAGATGCGTCATAGTCGAGCAATGCTCACGTTCATGATAAACTGATTTTTTTGCTGGATGATTATAAAGTTTCGCGGAATTCGCACCATTATTATTTTATAGAAAAAAAAAATTAACAACAAATCGTTTTATTTTTTTAGTTTTAATATATATATATATATATTTTTTCTATATTTTTATTAATTATGAGGCCCAATTTAATTAGAATTTCATCAGGTTCAGATGGATTAGGGCTTTTTTCGTATTGTTTAGTAATTTATTATCGAAATATTAAATCCTTTAATCTTATCTGTACAATAGAAACGGTGGATGAATTTTTTTAAATGAGGAAAAATCTATCCGCGTGACAATTTTTCTTTTCATTCGATACTCGGTTTGATATTGCTATTTTTTTTTTTTATCCGAGTCGATGTCGATGAAATCTTATAAAATGTTCAATAAAAAACGCCGAAACATTGTCAAAAAAAAAATAAAAATTGTGTCACGATCATCAAATCGTTCGAAATAGTTGAGCAAACACGAAAATCAGCCGAGGAAGAACGAAATCGAAAAAATCAGATAGATTTTTCTTCATTTTTAATATTGAATTGAAAAATTCACATCTGAGCTATTATTGTTCAATAATTTCATCGCTCGTTATCATTATTGTGAAAAGGTATAGTGATGCGTGTATTTTGCGCAATAAAAAAAAATATGAAACGGATATGAGTAAATTTGTCAATTTTTGTTCATCGAGTGTGCAACTTTGATGATGGAAGAGAAATTGAAAATGAGAACAGTTATGCTTCGGTGTCTCTATTCTCATTGTCCTTCAACAACAACAACAACAACCACACAGCCATATAATCGCGTTAGTGTCGTTAACTACACTTTTCCTTCCTGTGGATCCAAAAAAAAAAAAAACCCACACAATATCGTCACGATAAGAGCTTTCTTTCCATTTTCCCATATTATCATTATCATACTCTTCACTTTTTTTCATTTCATTGTAAGAAACTAAAAGACGTCTTTACATTTGGGGACATTTGATGTCCATTATAAGACGACTTTTAGACAACTTTTTACTTTCAGTTCTGCTGTGCTGCTGGGTATTTATTAAACCATACGCGTATTGATGCATCATGTATGTACTCGACATGCCCGATGTGTACGTACATCTGCATAGACCGAGACACAGAGATGGAAATGGGGATGTACATGTAGGTAGGTGGGCACGTACGTTGTACAACCTATATCCTCGGTTCTTCGACCTCGATGTCGTTGTCTGCGGTTCGGGTTCGAGTTCGAGTTCGAGTTCTTTTTATGGCTATACACGTGCCATCATTTATCAAGCCCCTTGCCTTATTGCCGCCGCCATGCCACAACGGCCAGGTAGGTATATCGCGAGTGGTCTGCACGCATGTGCGTATAATAATGACGATAGTAACAACGACGGGTGTACAGGTAGTGCGGAGGCAGGTTAAAAAGCCGATATTATACTGCCTCCATACGTATAACGTGGTCGAGTTACTATACATCTTGTATCTTTATACACAATCTCGACTGCAATGGCCACGAAGAGGAATGAAATCATTTCCTTATGGTTTATTATAATTTATATACTGTGTCACAAAAAAGGGGCTGAGGAGAGGGTCCAGATGGACGTATCGGGAAAAAAAACTGCGTTTAAGAATCGATAATTCGATTGATTGTGAGAGTCGAGATATTTATTTACTTATAAATACTCTTTTGTGTGAATTTATTTGCGATCAAAATTATTTCAGTATTATTTTATAGAAATAAAAATCGATAAAAAATTCTCTCCATATTTTTCAAAACGGACAATCGTTCCACGTGATGAATAGAATTTTTGTAAATTTTATCAGATTTTACAAAATGGCCCTTCTTCTTCGCAATCAGCTGTGAAAAATCATAACTCAAAAAGCGTCGGTTCAAAAAAATCGGTATAAGGTTTTTACAGCTAAAACAACGACATAAAAAAGTCAATGATCGTATCAAAAATGGCGAGGGGACTGTAGGCTTGATTAATTGACGTGGACAGTCCCACATATACAAGAAAATAACAAAATGGTAAAGGAAAAACGTCGTAACGGACATTTTTTTAGTAACTCCTCGACGAGAAAGTCATCAAACCACCTGAAACCTGAGGATAAATTGAAAAAACTAACGTTTACTTTGGCTAAACTAACGAAGAATTCAATAAAAAAAAATGGCCATACATTAAAAGAAGGTCTTAAGCGCCAATTTTTGAATTGTTTTTGACGGATACGACCTTATATGCAATCAATGAAAATTTTTTTTTATCCACCACTACATACGACCCTTTCTGCTTTTGATTGACCTCATCGTCAACGAATCTTCAGATTTTTAGCCTAAATACGATACAAAAAATATTTACGACCTTATGCCGTTACGAAAATCAAAAGGTCGTATCTATTTCCGACCTTATGTCATCAGACCCGCGACATCCTTCGCGCCTTTTTGGCCCTCTTGTCTCGCGCTTTCTCAATTCCCCCGAAATTCAAAATCTACAATCCATTTGATAAAAGAAGAAAAAAGTCACTCACCGTCTAACCGCAACCGCCGATCCCACAGGATGTTGCGGTGTGGGATTAGGGCTCGAGGTCGGACTAGTAACGGTCGAGGTGGCCGAAGAACTAGAGCACGAAGTATCGCTGCTGGTGTTCCTGGACTGCAGACTGCTCCTCCTTGATCCTCTGCCTCTGGATCTTCCACCCGTGAGTCTTCCTCTACCCGGGGACGTCGGAGGAGCACCAAATCCCCTGGGGGTCGGAGCACTAGCCGGTCTCAAAGACCCACGGCCACCAACAGCACCACCACCAGCACCGGCACCAGCACTGTCACCGTTCACCGAACCGTTAGTCTGCGCCGCAAGGATCTCCGGCGCTATCAATGCGATATCGGGAAGCGAATTCGCACCGGTTCCGGAACTCGGCTGACCAACGAAGGAAGAAGTCGAGGCCTCGGCGTCCGGAAGACGCAGGTGCCTCAGACGCCGCATGGACGCCCTGACCCATGATGCGGGATTGCTGATGTTCTGGTGGTTCTCGTCGTTGCAGGAGGCCGGACCCGCGACCGGGAGAACCTTAGCCGCTTGTAGGCCAGACGTCATGACTATACTGTCAGTAGAATTGTTCGTTGTGTTACCTGAGTGACGCATGCGCTTCGGCGAGTTCGTAGTAAGACCGTTCGAGTTCGTGGAGGGGACGGTTGATTCTGGGTTGTTTATTGGTCGCGGTCTACTGTCACCGTCTTCCAATTGTTCTTGTTGTTGTTGTTGTTGTATCGCTTTTTCACAACGGGAAGATTCTACCTCTTCGACCCATGACCAATCCACGTCCGAGGCAGAGGCCGATGACGATGTTTCGGAACATGAATCATCCTCTTTGGGTCTACTTTTGAGATCAACGTGGTGTATGAAACAAAATAAAATTGAGACACTGCGTTATTGAAAGATATAGATAAGGAACTATTTACTTCTTTACTTCTTTATGTATTGATTATTAATTTATTTAAATAACAACATATTTCGAGAACATGTGTTAATCATACTATGTACTACGAAGGATCTAGAATTGTTTTTTTAAGTATCAATTATGTGGAAAAATTATACATATATATTGTATTCATATAGTTGATTTTCTGCTCTGTGTTGGTTTCAATTCGTTTCGAAACGCAATAAGGTAGGTATGCGAGTCTATAGTTGTTGCGGATAAAAAGAAGAGTGCCTCTTAATTCACGTATGGAATACATATGAACCGTGTATGTAGATACATAGGAAGTGTGTAGAATTTTAAATTCTGGTATAATAAGAGAATCAACGACATGTGACAAATCTTATTCCTGCCTATCTATCTATACCTCGACTCCTACGAATAATTTGAATTGAAAAAACCGATGGTGACTTGAATGCCGATCGTAAGGAACAAGAAATGACGTGATTTCGCCAAATTTATATTTCACCGAGGTGTCTGACGAAAAGTCAGGAGCCAGAACTCACAGAGACTCCAAAGTACGAAATTACATGTTCAAATGGAAAAAAATTAATTAAAAATTGCGTATTTGTTTCAAATTTGATTAATTCGAGGTTCCACAAAATTTTTTTTATTCTACCACAAAAAAAATGGATTTGAAATAATTCAAAATGTACAGAAAATCATATATTGAATTGAATCAATTAATTTAGATTGACATAGAAACTACATAAAAAAAACAAAAAAAAACGTGGGGGTAGATGGAAAAAAAAGTAGACTAAGCTACTCTAACGGCAAATGATATTCAATTGCCTTATTCGGGTTATCTTGAGGCCGTATAATGTAGCGCATGTATGTATGTAATACGATAAATCGTTGGATCTTGTTACCGATTTCACGTATCTCATTTCCTATGTACAACAAAGTACTGCGTTGACGCGAATTACCTAGAATATTAATTAGATAGAGAATATGTGAAAAATAAAATAATAATAATAATGATAATAATCTATCCCTACTCATGTATAAAGAGAAGAAAAAAAACGGGAATTTTAGATAATGTCAAATTGGCAATAAAAATTATTCTTAAATTGTATATCAATTATTCATTGATAACTGTAATTGATAATATTGAAAATACAATTTTGGTCGATATGTGTATATATGCTTCTAGATTAATTATTTGTTTTTCAAATTTTACAAGTATGTAAAAAATATAATTAAATTAGACTTTACTTATAATTGTTTTTTTTTTTTTTCTTTCTAAGCTACATATTATGACAGTTTTTATACTCAACTATAATAATTTGTTTTTTAACCGAGTGATAGCAATAATAATAATAATAATACGTCACAAATTTTTGGTACTGAAAATTAGGAAAATGAGCCCGATAAAATTTGAAGAAAAAAAAAGAATTCTGTAAAAACAGATCAATGCTCTAGCAATTATATCAATACTAAATCAATTAATCGCCAAACAATAAGGCTAACATATCGATCGTCGACGCCTGATGAATGACAAAAAAAATTATGATAATAAAAAAACAACAAAAAGATCGTTGAATAATTTTATAATAATATATAGTTTCATTATTACGAAATATATATTATTTTTTCCACCAGCAAGTACAAGCTCTGTGCTCTTCGTGGCTGTAGCAGCGAACCAGCACGCGCGCGGTGTTAAATTACGCGTAACAAAACGAGGTATACTACTTTGGCTAGAAACTCATTGTTAGAAGAAGGGTGTATGTGCACGGACGTAGACTCTAGTTATGCCCATGGCACGCTGTTCGCTTAGACAGCTAGGGGCCCTTAGAACACTTTACATGCCTTTACGTGCCTTAAATCGACACAGAGCAACGAGCAACAACAACATGTGCAGCTTGCTTGCACGCATCCTGCACACCCCTTCCTTAACAACATTATGCACTTCCTGTCTATCCTATGTGTATATACACGCGTGGGGGGTCATTTTAACAGCCCCTTAAAAACGTTTCAGTCATTTTTGTCGAAAAACGATTTTCTAATTTCTTCTTTTCTTCTTTTCAATATTTAGACCATACTTTTTTAAATAGTTGATCATCTCCGGTACCACAATTATCGTGTAGAGTTTTTACCGGTAAATTGTACTGCACGTGGGGTTTTCCTACTAATTATATAGGCACGTACTCAGATTTTATATACTCGGGCCTTCATTTCAGGACTTAAAAGTACTCGAATTGAGTTTTTTCGTCATAACTCGACAACCATTGATCCTATCGTCGCGGAGTTTATTATAAAAAATGAAGCTCACTAAATTCTCTACAGCAAAGGTTCGATACACTTTTCTCGTAACTTCGATAGTTTTCCTCTAATACACCGGTGAATACGTACATAATTCTCACAAGGTTCTAAATTCTCACAAATATCGATGCTTTCAGTCCTATATTACACAAAAACTATCGAAGATATGAAAAAAATGTATCCAACCTTTGTTGTAGAGAATTTAATAAACTTTATTTTTTATAATAACCTTCGTGACGATAGGATCAATGGTTGTCGAGTTATGATGAATAAACCGAATTCGAGCACCTTTGGTTCAAGATGGCGGATCAAACCGTCCAGTTAGTGGTCAGGACTTTTAGTCCGTTCAATATTAGACCAAGCCGAAGCTAACATGAGCGGAAACTGTACAAAAAACCTTCCAACTCACCTGACGGAAGCTTCCGATCGATGCAGAAACACCCTGTTGGGATTCGAAGTGGATGGTTTTTGTTCATCGATATGCAGACTAGTGGCTCTTCCAAACTTGGCGTTACCATCAGCCGCAGAAGTCCTATCAGCGACCAACCCTTCGCTCCAAGACTTCCTCTCCTGAATCTTATTGCGCAAAGATCTCCTATGCTGAACATCCGCATAGTCGTAATTCGAGGCCGTCGTGTTTCCCCTGAGAGAAGCTCGTCTCATCCACTGAGCCTTCGACCCTCGAATCTCCCCGTCAGGATGAATGCTGATCTTGGTATCCTCGTTGCTTAGTTTGTTCTGAAAGTTTCTGGGCAGCGTCCTGTTGTGTCTAGTCGGGGACAACTCGAAACCGAGGTTCTCAAAATCGCCGCCCTTGGGTTTCTTGAAGCCCTTGGTGAACCCTCTGGAGTACGACCGGGTCATGAGAACCTTGTCCTCGTTGGTTCTGGCCTTGAACAGAACAGCGGCGTCATCGTGTCCGAACCGATTGCTCCTAGCCTCGTTCCGGTCATCACCGATCAGGGGACCGTCGGATGACACCGTTGAGTTGAGTTCCTCCTCGTCCTCTTCGTCGTAGTCGTCGAGTTCCGTCAGGAAATTGAAGGCGTTGTTTATTTCCTGCGTTTCAAAGGTCTCAGCGTCTTCGGTGACGCCATTGTCGACCTGGTCGATACTTTTCATCACCGGTTCCAGGTTCTTCGTTATGTCCTTGACCCGTTTTATCGTGTCCGACGATACGACGTCGATCCTCTTAGCCGTTGGCACTACTTTGTCATGGCCCAAAGTCACGAGAACGTCGTTATTCTGGGACGATTCGTTCTCCGCCCTCCTGACGAGATACTCGCCCTTTTCTTTCAGGGAAAGCGATAGCTTCTGCTCAAGTTTTGGCGGACACACGTCGAGCAGATGTTCCTGATCTTCGTTTGTCAGTGGTAAGTTGTTTTCGGAGTTTGTTCTTCGTCTGCGAGATATGGACAGGCCACTGCCCAGGTCGATAAGATCTCCATCGTCGAGATCGTTCGTTGCAGCCATTTTGTAACCGTGACGCGTAAATCCTGAGGACCAAAAGACAATATAACATGAAAATATGAGGGGAAAAAAATATATTTCTAATCGTTTGTGTGTTTATTCTATTCTATCTTATTCGAATATGGGGTTGAAATAGTGAACTCTGACGTCGCACAGTCGATAAGAGAATCGTATCGTGACAGTTCTTAAGCAATCTTATCAACGGAACTATCAAGGAGTCACGGTGGCTCAAGGGCTAGAGGCGTGGGTCTTGAAATCCGATGTTCGCGTGTTCAAACCCCGGCCGGATACCTCAGGATTTTTTTCCGAGCATTTATACCGTGATTCCCGGTGGTTCGGAACCCACCTAATAAAAATTGTAGGTCCAGTCGAGATTGCACACGCTCATTACATCCAGGCTCATTTTCCACGTGAGAATGGGTGTGTAGGGGGCGAGTGCGTTTCCACTATAGGGGAACATGCATATACTCTGAAGAGAACCAAAAACACCCATTGGGGGCTACATATTTGAACCGAAGAGTACCAAAAAACATCACACAGAGAGAGAAAGATCGAGTAGCCCAAGGGGGTGGCAGAAAAAACCTGGGACCAGTCCAAACCAGTACACAATATCAACGCAGAATTCAAGAATGTAGATATACATACTGATGAAAATGAAATGACCTAATCGTTCGAGAAAATAAGTCGACTGAATGATTTGTCTGATAACGAAGACACTCACCAAATTTGAAGATGTTGATTAGAATTTCACGAATGGTCGACACAGCGGAAGACATGATTGTGTTTTTTTATTCGACGATGTTTGATTGTAAGTTTGTAACATAAATGTTTTGCTTCAGAGAGTAAAAAAACTTGTCACTTGTCTGTGCGTGATGAGAATGTTGCACCGTTTCAAGATACTTTGGTTGAATAAAATAATCACCTGGACAACTCTACTCGACATACTAAACACTTTTGTCTGATCATCGAATGAACGCGCTGCATAACCGCTGCAGTTGATTCTTCGTCAACTCATTTAGTACGGTGTAATTAACACAGAAATGATAACTCGAGGGCAACTATAATAGGTATAACACAACACCACACGTATCGAAAATAGATTCTTCACGATAACATTTTCCAGGTGATTTAGTTGTTTTTTTTTTCTTTTTTCTTCTTTTCATTTTTTGTTTGCTTACATTTCATTTATTTTTCTTCAGGATATATTATATTTTCCTCTAATATACATATATTAACTAGTGTTGTCATATCCATGGTACATCAATTACACAAAAAAAATATAGAATAAAAAATAGTAAAATTGTAAACTTTCTTCGTTTTTTACGTTTGTATTGTTCTTTTATTTTTCTAGAGTAAAAGGAAAAAAACTTTTATCAAGGATATCGCTGATTCAGATTCAGGAAGAATTAAAAATCTAAATTCAAATAACTTCAATGAACTTCAACGTTTATTTGCGTGGAGGACTTTCCTCATTTCATATAGTGATCAATTTTTTTTATTTCGCTTCATCAATTAAGACGTATATTAGGTATGTAATCGACGATCTCGATAAATTGTTTTATTATTCTATCAATCCAACAGCTTTGCTGAAAGCCAGAATTTCAAAACGGTTTTCAAACGGTCCGATTCGCTTCATAGAAAAGAAATATTGTTGCATCAACAGCAGCGTCGTGAGGCAACTGATGCATGCTCATAATGATTTAATAATTTTTTCACAATAAATGTATATACGTATATATAGCATACGTGCATTTATAAATAACATGATGCGGTTTATAATGGAGACGTTTAGCGAATGCATGCGGAAGTTTTTATATACCAATATATAGAGGTATTATATATACACACACACACTACGTACTGCTACAGTAATTCACAGTTAACAGTTTGAGACCCGATATAAAAATCACGTTTTATGATCAGTAAAAAAGAAATCGTCCACTCGTGAATACGATAAATTATCCAAGTACTGTCATGCCGTAATTTTCTGATCTTGACCCGTTGAGCGGAAAAAAACAACCATTTTTCCAGCCATGAACGGAAAAGCCGATTTTGCTACCTGGTTTCGCGGAGTAAAGTGCGATTTTACCGACCGGGAAGTCTTTCTTCCCTCCTCGATTTTAGTTCTCGTACCCACCGCGCTACACCGTAGCCACATAATCCAATATGATCACCGAATGAAACAGCTATATTTATGTGGCACGCGCATAAAGTGACGGTTTATTCGCCTCTGGCTCGAAAGGCAAAACAGCGGCTCGTACGAAAAACGTTATCCTTGGTGAACAGTCACTTTACGCGTGCGCCCCGTACAATAATGACTTTATGCCGCAACTTTCGACTGCACACATCGAACTGCGCATCAAAGTCGCGGCATAAAGACTTTATACCGCAACTTTACCATTTGACGGAGAGAAAAAAGGCGTCAAAAAGTGACCTTTCAATGCCTGTGCTGTAAAAATAATACCTCAAAAATATATCTATTCTCGTGGATATACACATATAGAGAAAACAGCTGGTCACATCGATTAATCGAATATTTCGTATGGATATACACATATACTACCTGAGTTGTACAACGTGAAAGCATATAATGTTGACAAACACGGAGAGAAGAATAGAGGCAGATGGTCGGGTCGAACAGACAGAAAACGAAAACCCAATTCCTATACTACGTTTAAACGTATATGTGTATACATGTATTTCCTCGAAATATCTAAATTTAAATAAAGATGTTGTGCAAGTATACGTGTATATACATGAAACATTCCATGCTAACTCGACCAGCGCCTGATCGTCATTTTTTTTTCCTCAGTTTTTCGACATAGAAGAATATTTCTAAATATTTGTTATCTCAGTCGCAAGAAATGGGAACAAATAGAAAAATTATACAGCAGTTGGTGGTATAAACTGTCGAATGGCTCAGGTGACAGATGATAAAATTGATCGTTTAATTCATAAATAATCATAATTGGTAAATAAAAACGAGAACAAGCGTATAATAAAATAAACAAATTGAACACATAATACAGTGAAGCAGTTTGTTATAAAAGCTATATTTAAATAGTTTACGTACATATTTCTTCAGCAGTTTCAGAGATTTGAAATATGTGCAATCTGTTTGTCTTGTAACAGTAACGGTGATAATAGTAGGAATCATAATGTCTATAATGGACATAAAACAAAATACATATGTTTAAAATATAATCTCTGGGTAACGCTTTTGAAAATAATTGAATAGAGAAAGAGAGAGAAATAGAATATGAAAAAAAAAAAATAAAATGAAATCAAACAAGTGGCTATTTTATTATTCGTTACAGTTGTAGTAAACTAAATATGAATCTACGTAATATACTCTGTTATTCAACACACTCAACGAGTTCATCGTATCCTCCAAACTGTAGAGTGTATAGAGCATGAAGAGGAGTAACGTCAGCAAGCTAAGAGCAAAGAGCCATAAGTTCAAAGTGAATCATCATCGTCCATTAAACAATTTACAGTATTATACTATCTCAGTTTTTTTTTTCATTCTTTATAATCTTCTCTCACTCTATGACTGTCTTATCTCCATTATCATCTACTTGATTTCTTTCAGTGGTATGCAGCATGCAACATGTGGCGCGAAGTGACGATTCATTTGAAAACGACACGGTCACATATCTATTTTGCTATGTATGAGTTTATTTTTTACTTCTGGTAACATTATGTCAGATTCAATATAGTTTTTACGACAATATATTCACCCTCAACGTGAAGAGAGAAAAAAAGAATTCCACGAGAAGTAATTATAAAGAGTAATTAACGGACTAGCTTGCTGATTGCAGCCTGATTAATTCATCCGCAAGAACCTCAACTTCCTACTGTCGCTGCGGACCATGAATGATAAAGAACACTGTACAGTGCTGCCAAACAAGGTGTTCATCCCATCCTTCCCATCCATGCAGTACTGGCCGAGAAATAACAGCGGCATGGGGACAGCTGATCACAGTGTCTCGGGGATAACGGTGCCGAAGGTAACAGTGCCTTAGGGAGCGACGCAGTAGCATTCGGCTATTTCACTGCTCCACCGATTGTGGCTCCCCCCTCTGTTCCTCTGCGACATTTTGTACTGTTCTGATTGTCAGTTTTCTATTGGGGAGTTTTCTTCCAAAAAGGCAAAACAATAGACACACACACATAAAAACGACCAATGGCATCACAGTGTTGTGTGTCTCTTGTTGAAAAGCTCCCAACACAACAAATAAATGAAATACTACACAAAGGGATCGAATAATTGTAGCAGCAATTGTTCTGAAACCTTGAGTGCAGCATTAAGACTGCTGCGAGTATTTGGTCTTCTGGTATTCTTGGTTTTATGATACTTGAGAGTATCCTTCTTCTCGATTTCCGTACGTCCGTGTTAATACGAGTACATAACATACGTATTTACATGGATGGATTACATATCCATGTTAGTGCACGTGAATATGTAATTGGGGTGTATGGTATATTTTTATCTTCTAACAACAACGAGGTACAGCACATTGATATACAGTCTTGTGCAGTATTTCTCATAGTTCGTAATAGCCTCTCTTTGTCCATTAGTAGATGAGGGACGGGACACGTAACCAAGTGAAACCTCTGTCTAGTCTCTCAGGAATATATAACAAAGATTCTTCTATTCATATCTTCTTTGTGCGATTAAACAAATGAATAAAAAAGGCCCGTCTTCACGCCTCGCAAACTCAAGTATGAAACAAATGATTGTGTCTTTCTTACAGATTCTTAATCATCTCCTCATTGTATTGGTATTTTTTTTTTTTTTCTATATTTTAATATTACACATTTAGTTATGTTTACTTATTGTAAAATTTGTCCAATAATAATCAGCCTTGCTCGATAATGAAAATGATGAGTGTTATTCACGATATAAGGTAGGTTTATTCGTTGTATTTTCAATTTTGTCAAAGCACCTGCACTGTGCTAACGAACTTTTAAAGTCAGCTGTTCGCAATGCTGTACAGTACATAAAATGATAAAGTATTGATAATATTTGACGATCGAACGAACGTAGACATATTACAATGAACCACCACGTGATCGTGATGATGAATCGCAAAGAAACGATTCGCAGCTGCCTTTTCTCTGTACAAACTTAAATGTATGAAGAAATAAAAATATTATCGAAATAAAACAACCGTTCAGATATTTGAATAACGAATATATTTAAGTGGATGATAAATAAAACAGTAAAAATGACCAAAAAAAAAACCTGCTCGTAAGTAATCATTTACATTACAAATTGCGATCACTGTTTCCTTGTTTGTAAAAGGAACACGGAAAATTAGTCATAGCTAGAATGAGCTGGCTGTGTCGATCGGAAGTATCGAAAAGGATATCCCAGCTGCGTGCGTGCTACTATAGCGAATGTGGTTTGATTCGTAGAAGAGATAATAAAAACTAAGTAGGCCGGATGGATGACTGAACGTACTTCGCCTTTGGTCAACTCCCTCAAAGTTAGGAAATTTTTTATCGCGTAATTTCCACATTCATGAACCAAAACTCAAGTTCGGTATATGAATCGTTGAATAAACTCGCCTACTCGGTGCTGCCGTAACTTTCACCAGCGCAAATAGCGATGCTCGAGGGTTAACAATAACTATATTTCGAAAATAAAAAAAAAAAAAAACAACAGAACATCTACTCTACGACATCGAAGATATTTGTTTGAAACGGGTTCGTTGTGACACGTGTGCTTATTTTGTGACTTGCCACACGAAAAATAAATTGCGATGTCCCAATGATTGAGTAACTCAGATAGAATTACTACATTCGTACATTCCTCGAACGAAATAGGAACGCGATAATCCCGCTCTCGGACATCGAGTGGATAAACAAAGGCGCGCTTCAATAATGGCGGACCTTTTAACAGTTACAATTTACAACTGTATACAGGGTGAATTTCTATCGATGGAACAGTCTGAAGTTGTCTAGAATACTCGTACTGCGGTTCTGAACCGTCTAAAAGCCCGATTCTCGACTCTAGCCAACTTCAGGCTGTTCCATCGGACAAAACGCACCCAGATTCGAACGATACACTCTGATTCATCACAGACGTATCACGTATGTAAATTTACAGTTGCGTATGCGATAGTCGAGCTATATCGCAGGTTCGATTTTGCGTCAGCCTGCAGTGTGAATGCGTGGACAACAATCCGCATGCAGAGAGAGCACTTGTCGGGGTACGAAGCCAAAGCAAGACAGCAAAGGCCGCGCAGAGTAGAAGACAGTATCCCGTATCCGCGACTACCTGCTGCTGCACATCGTTAGAGCAAACTCGTGTACGTATACAGTCGGTGCTCTAGCAGTGTGGGGAGAATCGCGTACACGTTATATCCATCGGACGTTCGCCCCTGCAGTAAACGACCTTCGATTTTGTGTTGAGGGTGGGGAGGGGGGGAAAACGGAGTACCGAGACCCTTAATAATTCCGTTGAATTGACTTTCTCGAATTATAAAACTGCGCGTTTCTTTATATCGATCGATTAAATAATCGTTTAAAATTACGTAACTTTAATTCCACAATGAAGACATTCTAAAATCTAAAGTAATCCAATAAACGTTTAAGATCGTTGGATTTATTTAAAGTTATAGTTAGAAAAATATGTTTCATGTATACTCACACATTGGCTGTTGATATTATGTTTGCGTTTATATTATCCAAAGCATTTGCACTGTTTACACTTATTTTTTTTTCTTCTTCTTCTAAACTAACCGTTACACAATGTAGATTTTGACACTGTGCCTGTGTGTATCATGCCACACGTGGACAGAGGTAGAGTAGAGCCTCGTCCTGTCTAATATTGTGAACCTTTAACTCTAATATTTACGGATCATTTAGAACAAAGGGAGGAAACAGTAATAAGTACACACATAAAATCACTGGTTGAATGAAAAATCGTCTATTATTAATGTACGATGATAACAATTTCAGCAACAATCACCATCGTTTTTTTAATGATTAAAACGTGAACGCGGACACATGAACCGCGGACGCCGCTCACGCAGCACTAAAGAATGAGAGACGGTCGTCTCGAGACTCGCGCGACTCGTTGTCTAGCTTTCTCTCTCTTTCACTGCGTCTGTGTTCCATGTTCGGACCTCTCAGTGTGCGGCAGTCGTCTCTCTCGGTCTGAACCTCTTCGCGACTGCCGCCCCGTTGCATTCGGCCACACACAACTGTACACACACAAGTTGTATCCGTACGTGTGCGTGTGGTCGAGAAAAGCCGTAAGGACGAGATTGCGTCGTCCAAATGACTCCGAGAGGTATGATAGCGCGCCTTATGCATTACTCACTTACACATTTTTACATACTTCAGATATAAAAACGTTAACACATTCATATAACGAACATAAGAACGAAGAACGGGCTGACCGACGGTCGGAGACCTGCTGAAACCTGCAGTGGCGTAGCAACGACGGTCGACGACGTATACATATCTACTGTGCTTGATGTCTGCTATTATAAACTTGAATTCTTGTCTATTAAATATGAGATTCATTTGATTCAGAATCGATCCAAGTCAACTCTGCAACTTTAAGCATGATTTCGATATATAATCGAGGTTCTGGCTGATTTTCCACATTTACGGAGTATGATAAGCGCCAATCTCTTCCTTATCGGAAACCGAAGAGATCCCCGCGTGCTTGCGAGTACCACTATCGCTCTGGGCACAATTTGACGAACAAGAAACGCCCAGAGTTGATAGTCAACACACAAAAATGACTTTGGCCGTTCTAAGGGTTGATAATTGTGTTGCTATGAATTGTATGTGTATAATTATGTGTTACGAATCTTGAAATAAAAACCTGGCTGCTTTCCTTCGTTGTTTTATTATTCACCTTATAACGTGTTGAAAAAATCCAAACTCGTTTTTATACCTCTAACCTCCTCATGGTACATTTTTGGCGCGAACGGACGGCGAAGAAGGAGAAGTTTGAATAAACCAAGAAGACATATATTTTTTGCATTCTTGTTGGAGAAACAAAAAGAATACCGAAACGGGGCTTCCTAATCTTCGATCTTGGTTATGGAAGAATAATCGAAATACATACGTGTATACATGATGTAAAGGCGAAAACGGAACACCGTGTATATGCGGACACAAGGCATATGATAACGGTTCTTGCAAAATTGCAGAGTGTAGAGCAGGTCAAAACTCGGTATAACCACTTACCTGTAGCCTGTTGGTTTCTTCTCGTATTGCCGTTACTGCGAACTAATGAAGTCACCTTCTAAGAAATATACTAGCTAAAGCGCAACATCGTCGATGGAGCTGGAAAAATAGAAAATCTAAATCCACATTTTCGAAGCACTATTTTTAGCATATGAGGAGAGAACAACGAACGTTGTTTACATGTTTGAGTATTTAATACACAGGCAATAATTATCTTTGTATATTCTTTTATCGTTCTTCAATAACAAGAAACAAGGTGAACGAATGAATTATCGATAATGATGAATAGAAAAGTGGCGACTTTCAACCAGACTCCAGAGCTTTGAGCCTCCTCTCTAGAAGATCAGAGTCCAGTCTGTGTTTGCACAGGTATTGTCCCTCGAGAAAAAGCACCGGTATTTCGTACCGATACAAACTACGATAACGTTCATTCCCACTGGCAGTGATGTCGACCTGTTCTAACTGATAACGAGAATTGTGGAATCGACTTTTCAATTCTTCTTTCAAAACGTCGCACAAGGGACACGGATCCTTTGTGTACAACGTTAATTTGGGAGGCGTTGATGTCCGATGATACCTGTCGCACAATGGAACGATTTTTTTCCTTCAAATACACTGTCATCTTAATTAATTATTGGTAATGAGACGCAAAGACATACGAATGAGAAAATATTTTTATGTACTTTAATCGTCCACAGTCGTTCGATTAGATAGGATTATTGTTATTCGAAGAACTCTGTTTACTCTTAAAGCTTTGTAATAATAAGTCCCATGTATTTATGTATAAATTCGTGTATTAACAACGTTGTAGAAAGATAAACGGCCATATATGATTTCTTATCTGTGACTAACAATTATCAACGACGATACTTGAGTCCTCGATTCACAGATCATCCAGAAATACGAGCACACTATTTTCCGAACCCAGCTCAGTATTCGATATACATGTATGAACATCTTTGGCAGCGATTTGATCCACCGCTTTAATAAACTCACAATTTTTCAATCAAAATTGAAGAGGCTCCGCCTCCGCCGTTGCATATCGAAGCTACCCCCTTCTCTCCGGGTTTGAGAGTGTGAACCAAGTGGACGACCAGTCTTGCGCCAGACATTCTGAAATCGGTCAAACAGAAGCGTTTAAATTCGTTTTCTTTTTTTTCTTCATCGAATTAAACAATTTAATAAATGTTACCCAAGCGGATGACCGAGGGACACCGCTCCCCCGTGTATATTCACTATGCTCGGATCAAGATCAAGCATTTTTTGGTTAGCCAGAACAACGACGCTGAATGCTTCGTTGATCTCCCACAACGCGATATCGTTTTTGGTCACCCCCGCACGTTCCAGGAGCTGCGAAAACATGAATAGGATAAGAAACGACGCATTCGGCATCCTGTGATGAAACGCTGCGCACCTTTGGCACAGCTAGCGCAGGCGCGATAGGAAAGTCTATGGGGTCAGTCTCCGCATCCTGGAAGGCGACTATTCTGGCTAAAGGCTTCAGGTTCAGTTCGGCGGCATTTTGAGCAGTGGTCAGGACCAGGGCGGCGGCTCCGTCGTTCAGAGTAGAAGCATTGCCGGCTGTTATGGTGCCGTTTTCTCTCTTTAATGTGAAACGGACGTGATTAGAATGAGTTGGATCGTTTTTTTCTTCCTTTTCTTTTACCTGAAAGACGGTATTCAGTTTTCCGAACTTGTCGAAATTCACCCTCTTGAATTCCTCGTCTTCAGAGACTATGATATCGGGCTGTCGCCGCCTCTGCGGAACCCTGACGGACACGAGCTCATCCTGGAAGGCTCTTTTCTCATAAGCAGCGGCGCTCCGCTTGTAACTATTGATCGCGAACTCGTCCTGCTGCTCACGAGTTATTCCCAATTTAGCGGCCGTTTTTTCAGCGCAGTTTCCCATGTGACATTTCTTGTAGACGTCCGTCAGACCGTCCAAGACTATCCCATCCTGTTAAATACAAAACGAATATCAATTCACGGTCTGAAAGTATGAAAGAACATATAACGATTTGTTATCCTCCTCGACTATGTATTGAGAAACAGTCTATGAACCTCTATCCTCAATCCTCCGTAAGTGATCTCTCCTCTTTTCATGTACAACGGAACATTAGACATGGATTCCATTCCCCCAGCCAACATCACGTCCTGATGGCCACATTGGATTGCCTGGGAAGCTAGCATGATGCTTTTCATACCGCTGGAACAGACTTTGTTCACAGTTGTGCAAATCGTTGACATAGGAAGACCTGAAAAGGGAGAGAGAGGCTTCAGCAGGATTCCTTTACTCCGATATATTTCAAGGAATAGAGCAGACCTGCAAATACCACCGCTTGTCTAGCCGGAGCCTGACCCTGACCACCCTGGCACACGTTTCCCATGTATACCTCGGATATCTGGTTCTTGTCTAGACATGAACGCTCGATGGCTGCCTGAAAGTCAATCGGAAGCATTAAGAAGTAAATTACTTCCCATAAAACAAAAGAGAACAAAAGGCTAGAAAAATCGTAGACTCCTGGAATGTCATAATTAAGATAATGGCGAAGTTTTTTCATGGTAGTTTAAGAGTTTACGATATAAAAATAATATTAAGATCTAAATGACCATTTTTGCTAACAATTTTTCTCTCTTCATTATTGAGATTCTAAAAACCGAAAAGAAAGAATAAAAAAAACGTAGATAAACAGAATAAGACGTAAAAGAATGAGGATAAATAATAGAATTCAAGATTCAAGTGGCGTTCGCACCTGGATAGCTACCGCTCCGAGTTGTGACGCGGATAGAGAAGTCAGAGAGCTTCTGAAAGATCCGATCGGAGTTCGAGCTGCGCTGACGATAACGACATCGTTGAGAATTACGTTGGAACTGAAAGATCTCGTAGAGTTTGACGCTACTGCCTGTGAAGGAAAAATGGAATAACAATTATTATTAATAATGATTTTAAAAAATTACAGTATAATTGAAAAATGGAAAATTTTTTCAGAATCGTTGAATAGTATCGGAATTAAATTGAAAACAGTGACTGATACATAAGATCGACGGCCACGTGGAAAAACCGGCTATCTCGCTCGTGAAATTTCTTCACCGCAAATTAAGTTGGTAGCACTGTCATACTCAATACAAAAATTGTAACGATTTTTATTCCATACATGACCGGTAAGGCCGATTTCGCTATCTATTTTCGGGGGCCAAAGAGCGGTTTTACCGACCGAGAAGTTTCTACTCCCGCTGTGGGAGTGAAGACAGTGAATAAAGAATTTATCTCCCTAGGGAGATAAATTCTTTATTGTAGTTACGTCACATAACCTAAAATGCAAGCACTGATCTGCCCGCGAAATCGGCTTCCGTTCATGTATGGAATAATATACTATTGTATTGAGTATGACAGTGCTACCAACTTAATTTGCGGCGAAGAAATTTCACGAGCGAGATAGCCGGTTTTACAAACGGATCCCGAGATAGCCGGTT